>WURT03649675.1:0-11362 GCA_009936505.3 Holothuria glaberrima | reverse complement strand
ACAACAACAACAACAACAACAACAACAACAATTATTTCATTTGGATTATTGCGAACTAATAATTATATTTACATTAATTTGAATGTTACAAATTTTTTTATGAATGTGAGTTGAGAAAATTAAGGGTACCTCTTAACACAGAGGCAAATTAAATCTAAGTCTATCAACAATAAACAGTTGCCGTGCGTTTACAGAAAAAGCAATAGTTACCAATACGTACCTACGTACCCATTCGCCGTGACGGGACATTTGAGGCCGATTTCTTATCACCCTCCTCCTCCGCCCCCCAAAAAACACGATTATATTTTTACAGCTATAGTTAGAATAACAAGCCCACACCATGGCGACACGCAAGGGCCCGTCCAAAAATACCCCGTCTCTCTTCACACGAGCTCCGCTCCGTATAAACAACCGAACTTGTATTGTGATCTTTATTTCCGTCATTAATTTCCCTCGAATATTCATCTAATGAAGGGAGAAAATTGTAAGATAATTTTGAAAAAACCGGAAAGTACGGGCGGTGAGCTGCATATTGCTGTCAGCAGTATAGACAGTTAGGAAATCTCGCAACAGTCCACTCTTTTCTAGAACTGATTACCATCGCTAAATGGATTTAGCCTTACCTCTTGTCGGGTTAAAAAAGCAACCGGACTAACAGGATATCATTAAGTATGATAAATACAAAAGGTTTGGAAATAAAATGTAGGAATTACTTTTAAACATTTTTCTTTTATTTACATATTCGTCAAAAATTATTTTCCTTGCATAGAGGTCCCATTCATTTTCATCGGCTTTTAGGCACAACGTATTTATTTGTCTTTGGCCATATAAATCATCATGTTTTGGATCATTTGTTTATTTTTTTCCACTTTTACTTTACTTAATTCCATATAATATTTTCTCCCATAGCATTTATGCGCACTGTAAGATAAGCATACTAACATACTTTGGTAAAAATAATTTAAAAATATTTTGTTGTTTAGCAGCATTAGTTTTATGCTAAGCAGCAGAAAACATAATTTTTTATTTATTACCATGAAAGATAATGAGTAGACTCGACTTTTCGAGAGTAAATTTATTCTTTAATGAACTTACTATTACCTTGTGTCCTTCTTTTGGTCCTGTATGGTTCAGAAATGATGTCTATGCTGGCACTTCAAACCGCAATGTTTCCTCTCAGCAGCAACTAAATATAAGACTATACCTTCCTATTACTAATTAAAACGAAGAAAATAATATACATTGAAGAATAACCAAAAAAGTTTGAGCAATCTCAAAAATTGAATATCGTGCCAAATATAGTTCACTTAAATACAAAATTTAGGACCGTATTTGATCATTTTTCAACAACACAAAAAAGAAGGAAACAGATGAATATCGATGAGTATAAAGCACTCCTAGAAGACGATTGTTAAAGGAATTTAAGAAAATGGAAGGAAAATAAAGACAGCACAATAAAAAGCGAATATTAAATATGCAACTGAAGAGACGCAGATGAGGCCAAGAGTAGTTCAGGAGTTATACATGGAGGCGGTCTACTTCAAGGGTACATTTTACTTACATAATTATGATCTGGCATCCCGGGACCCGGTGCCACTACACGGTTTAGTTACGACAGTACATCTGCACATGGATGATGGCTGAGAATGGAGATGTACGATACCAAGTTACCCCAAACATGGTCAACTCAAGTCACTTCATCTGTTAAGTGACTCGGGTCGAGTCTTAGGTTCGAGTAATTGTGTTATTTCAATGGGGAAATTGTACAGAGTTACAAGGCCCGTAGGTATAGACAAAGTGTTGAAAGGTACCTTCTAGGGACGACATATGTTAAGACATGTTAAGGCAATAGTATTTTCGTTCTCAAATTTTTTCTTACGGACTATCGTCTTTTGCACTCTCTCTCTCTCTCTTGAACAATGGTATGAAACTCATTCAGTTTGTTACTTTTGTTTAAAAGATTCTCACTGGAAACGTGACTTATTACAAATCTACACGGATAATTCATAAATTGAAAATCGTAATTTTTTGCAAAGGTCCAACCAAGTAAAATATCTTGAAAATACAAGGAACGAAATAGAAAATACAAGGTACGAAATAGAAAATATTATCATAAATCTCTTACATACGAAACTGGCTTTTTGTGAGTGTGTAGCTGCACTGTCTGTGCTACCTGTCCGGTAAACTATAAATTCTTTTAACGTTCTTCAAAAAGAACAAAATCGCCGTCGAAATGACTTACAGCTTCAAAAAACAATATCAATTGTTTTACATAAAGAGGGAATGACAATATTACGCTTCCGTGAGAAACATAAAAATAAATTTATCCTGCACACTCTCTATTTTCCTGTTTATTGCTTGTTAAAAAGTTAAATTTTGGTTACAAATTTTTTTAAAAATTTTCTGTGTTTAATTTCCCCCAAACACTATGGTATATGCCTACCAAGTCATGTTTTCCTTTCGGAAAAATATAACATTTCTTTTGTATATCATCATTTAAGATGTCATGTTTTCATAACCAAAGGACTGAATCTGTCCCTTTTAACCAAGCGGCATACCTATAAACGAGAAACATAAATAATATGCGGTTGCTTTTAATTTTAATCGAAAGTAAACTATACGAAGGTATTCTGTAAATACTGTCATCAAAAAGTTATGACTAGCAAAGATTTCTTTTAAACTTGACTCATGTTAAATATAAGTGACCTTGTCAGGTACTTGAATGAACTTATCTCGTGTCCGTCATATCCCGCAGTGAGCACTACCCTTCTGTAACAGTAGCTTAGTTGAAGAGGTGTGACAGTTACAGCCCGGGGGTGGAAAATCGATAGCTCAAATTTTGGCCAATCCTGTGATCTTCTTTCTCTAATGTTTCTTAAGTTACACTTTGAATTTGACAGAATTTTAGCCCAATTCTGCATTGATGGTCGAAACCCCACAGGTTACTTGGTTTGTTTATTAACGATATCCTAACCAAACAATAGCGAACCATTGCATCTTGCGGTTGATCTCCAGATGACTGTCCTGAGTTTATTCGAAATTATTAGCGATTTACATCAATTTCCATACTACTGTTTTACGACCGTTTAGTAACGGTATCAAGCCAGCTTCTTGATATAATATTTATTTCTGATTCATCACGCTTTCTTCAACAACTGCCTCTATGATGATATGATAAGACTTCATCAATGACCCTGTAAAGTAATTTTTATATCAACAGATCCATATTCGTTGCAAAAAGTAACATGTCTTGGGATTATATTCCTATGTTCCACTTAAAATTTATAAAAATGGTAACTTGTAAAATTATAAAATGGCCAAAATATTTTAAATAAATACATTTCGATAAAATTCAAAGCTAATCCACAACATTATGTCGCGTTTAACCGAAATGACTAACATCAGACTGTGCATTGCCCGATTTTTTTATACTAACGGCCCATGTCGAATCCAAATCCAATTTTTATTATTTATTTAATTCTAACGTTCTTTGACAATTGAATAGACTACCGCCCGTTTCAGTGCCATGCAACAAGTAAATTTAGTTAAACATCTTAATGTTTATGTTAACATGTTAACCCATACCTTCCGCTATGCTTCTCATCTTAAATAGTGTAAAGTTAGTGATATGTGCCAAATATTTTGGTGCAAAGTTGGTCACTTTTTAGATATTGGTAAAAGCGGCTACCCATCCGATGCTTTGCCGATGAGTGCAATGTAAACCAATCCTGAATTCCAGTTCAGATGATAGGTTGTGTCTCAATATGAAAGTGGTGTATTTAGCCGTTTTGTGTAATCACAAAATTTTGCAAAGGTCCCCCGCATTGTGCGTTTATATTTTGTTCTACCACGTTTTGCGCACACTGAAACTGGGGTTGTCATGCGTCTACAGAGGCCATTAAATATCACTATTATCATCGCTGCGGTAGCAATTTAACACATAAGTTTTTGGAAATATTAGTGCTTGGCCAGAATTACTCAAATTTAGCAAAAAAGACTCACTTTCACTTTTCCCTTTCTTTTATACACTGTAAAAATGTCTACAGACTGTTGAAGAATTACAGAACAAAAAAAAAAAAAAAGGAAAAAGAAATACAAAGAGGAAACGGAAAAGAGCTGTCAATTTTTTGAAACAAATTGACAACACCATTTCCGTTTTCTTTATGTATTTGTTTATTTTTATTTTGTTCTGTAAATCTTCGGAAATGTTTACAGTGTTACCATAAAAGTTACCGATGTATCAAAAATTATTTTACAGTGTCTTATGTTAAAGCTTTCAACCACAACAACGAAAAGAAAGAAAAGCGCCTTTTATAGGGTACACTGGTATTCAAGAGTGATAATTTTTGAAGGCTAGCATGCAAGGGCAGAAGGGATTTTGATTATATGGAGACAACAATTTTTATTTAAAATATTGATACGATTGTCTAGCTGTTTATTTCTTCAAAAGAAGGTCTCTTCATATGTCCAGGGACATTTCATGTACCATAATAGTTCTTCAGCTGGTATCGTTGAAGTCCCATAGTTCATGGTTAGTATCCGATTAAAGAGATTATACGATGAACAATTTTGCTCATTTGGTCAAAAATGTTCGAGTGTCCTTTCATAATTTTCAAAAAGATTTTTCTGTTGGTTCTTGGTTTCTTTTTTAGGTTCTTACACAGCAATGGTACAATATGTGCAAGTATTATTAAAAATGTGTCACCTTCAATAGGTAAATTACATAACAGAAAACAAATTTTACTATGTTGGTCTCATGTTCCTTATAAGTTTGCCCATGTGATATTCTTTGTTTGTGACAACTTTTAAATGAAGATGAGCCTCTTCCCATACCCTCACCCAAAAGGAAGAAAAAATATGTGACGACATGTCATTTTTACTGTTGATCGGGTGTGGACAAGGAAACAATCTTTAGTCCTCATTAATTAATCTATTTTAGTAAAATAGCTTTGTGATTTCCATATCAAAACAGTAAAATTTTACCATCCATCCATGTTCTCGAACGCTTTAACGTTTGCATAATGTCTAAATGATTAACATTTGTTTCTTTTTAGTCATATTTGTCACATTTTGCTGTTACAAAAATATGTAATGAAAAAATAAATCTAATATTGATACACATAACAGCTGTTAAGAGTCAATATTCACCTTTGGTATTTCTATCGATAGTAGTGAATAATTCAACCGCGCCACCAATTCATTCATTAAACGCCCATCATATTATCATCAAAAAACTGTTTCCTTCCCAACAGTAAAAACCAGCTTCAATCACACTTGGTAACTTCTGGTCTCAAGCTGAAATCTCGACAAAGACTCTGTCTTGCCAATGGCTCAAGTTTTTGCATGGAGTTAGGGAAAACATAGAATCTGAAGACAGATACGGCAGATTGGGCTAGAAGGAAGCATAAACGCCTCTGGCTAATTTCTGGTTACGAGAAATACCATCAATTTTTAATTAACACCAACTGGCAGCTTTAGTGTCTCCCTCATTGTGGCATGATAACCAACTGGTGGTCAATTGATGGTAATAATTTATCCCAAAATTGATTCTTTCTTCAATTGATTATTCCTGGGGACATTACCTGCTTCAAATGGAATCATTCAGACTGACAACATTACCGTATGATTTCTTGGATTTTTTTGTGACAACTTTTTTTGTGAAGGTAACTTTTAACTATAATGGAATGTGTGTATTTTCGGTACGGTTATGTTTAACAGAACAGTATCGCATTCTTATTTTAAAGATGGATGTAGCAGCAATTTTCACGATTTAAAGAAGGATGATTTTCTACATTTCTTTATTTCATCCTTCTTCTTTTTCTCAAGCCTTGCTGGACATTATTTTATTTTTACGAATTCTACATAAGTTAAAACAAAATAAATTCTCTTCCTCATACATTTTTAGTTACGAAAATTGCGTGCAAAGTTCGCAAAAAAAAAATTTGAAAATACATTTTCCCACAATAAATTCTAAAACTTTCGTTTCAAAATTTTTCCAAAGTGAGTATTTTGCCATTTTTGCTTCAACTGTTTTCCTTGAACCTTAATCTCATTATCATTTAGTTGCACCTTTCGGAAGAATTTTTAATTAGTAACTAAGGTGTAGAGGAAAGATAAATATGTTCTTAAATGTACGAAAGATTGGAAATTATTGAATTGTCTGAAGTGGAAAGCAGATCACTTAAACTCTTGAGAGGTTAGCTTACTTTGAAGGATATCCAATCTAAAATTATTGGAGAAAATATATTAGAATATATTTATTCTTCCTAACAAATTCAACGTATAGAAAGCTGTTAGATAAAGAAAAGGAAGCTGAAAGCTTGAGAGGTCTTTTATTTCTTTCAAGTCTTCCTTTCACCTCAAAATCGTCTCAAGTATAGTAACACCTCATTTAAAGATATGCCTACGGGCCTTAATCCCCTAGAAATATAGAGAACAGAACGAAGAGAAGAAACATCCTTCCTCCTTCATGAAACATCCAGGAGCCTCTAATGTTATCGTTGATGCGTATGGCGCTGCTGCTATAGACCTTCTGGAAGACCGAATCTTGGGCAAATGGCCCCAGGACCGGCCACTCCCCTGGATATTGTAGCTACCAACGTCAAACAGCTGTATGTCCATTGCCTGGAAACTCCGGCACTAAAACTCCTTACTTGGTATTTTACAATGTTTTTTAAGTCATATCTTGTTGCCAATATCCTATCCAGTGGGTTTTTATATTTCTCACTCGACTGGTTTTCCTACCTCTTCATCCCTCCTCTGATATTTTCTTTTTTTATTTATAAACCTCTTTGAAAGTCAGTGTTGTTCCTTTGGTATATTGCTGTTTCCCCTGCGGGAGGGATTAGCGTTTATATGCCTATTAGTTCCGCTCACCTGATTTTCCTTTGTAAGACGTACCAACTTTCACAGCTTTTAGAAGCCCGGACACACGCCTAAAATTGACAATTGCTGTTTTATGGGCAGCTCGCATACATTCCCTATATGCTACCTCCCTATTAGGAGTGTTTTAATAGCCAACGAGAAGGTACGTATAACAGATGTAGGGCACAGCCATCAGAAACTTCACTTGGCTTGTCTAAACATCAGAAGTATTGGGGAGCGATTTTTTTACTGGTGTTTCTTTTCATATAGGTTCAAGTGCGTGAACTTGATTTAAAAAGACCATTGATAAAGATGTAATGGTATCTGTAAACCAGTTACGCAGTAATAGGTCACGGTGACACGTGTCTGCTTGTCAGGTACGTGGTCTACGCCATTTTAGGTTTCGTACTCGGAATTTATGGTCCTACTTTTGCTGAATCCATAGCTCATTTTCTTAGAGAAAGCTGGGACAAGGCCGAGTCTGAGTGATGATAAACGTCAAACACCACATGACGACGGGTGACATACGAGAGTCGAAAATAACCCGAAGGAACGTCGGCACAAACCTAAAGAACGTCATAGAACATTTGGCATTAAGAGAAAAAAGTTTCGAATTTTTTAAATCACAAAGGCATAATGAATGATATGATACATGGGTACCACTAGGTGGGGTAGGGACCATTACCCCACGTCTGGAAAGAATGTCCCCCTTCGGGGAAAGTTTCCAGTTTTATTGTGAAGCCTTAATGGGTAAAATAAAATAGTTAGTTCCCGACGACGGCCAGTCGCCCCGACGATTATCTTTATTTTGCTCTAAGGTAGGGGGATTCTTCATTAAAAGCCTATAATTTACCAATTTCCTCACTAAAAAGCCCAAATTTTCTTATTTTCTTTAAAGTAAAAAAACAACATTTTCTCATTTTTTTCAATAGAAACCCAACGTATAGTACGCCAAAATTTTGCGTGCTTCAATCTTTCGGCAAGTGGCGCCTTTGTCCGGGCTTCAGATTGCTGCCCCCCTTTCTGCATGTCCCGCTGAAGAGCAAATCCTGGTGCCACTCCTGATGGTATAAACAAATCACATTCATAGAGCTTTTTAGTACCACTGGGGCTAGTTGTCTCCTTACCATTGGTGGGAATTTAGAAGGGGATGGGCCGGGGGATGAGTCCCCCCTCCCCACTTTTTGAGGATGCCTTCCTTGACTTTTACTCTAAAAAAGTAAATTTTGCTCCAAGGGACCTTTACTCTCTCACCCAAAATTTCCATATGAATCCCCACCACATGCTCTATGGCTGGCTATGCGGGGTACATTAGCCCTGCCGCCAACTTTTAAAGGAAGCAACATAGGTGAACAGCTACGCAGGCACATTCGACCACGTGATCCTATTGTCCTGTGTTTTTAATGCAGAAGAGCTCAAGTAAGAACACTGGACAATACGGACCACCTGAAAGTTAATAAAAGCTAAAATACATAGCCTAAGTGTGAGACAAACAAAAAAATATGACGGACAATTGAACAACAGGTGGTATGATGCTCTTAAAATTCGAGTGTGATAGATTTCACAAAGACAAGTATTTCGGACACGAAATGACCAGCCACTCGTACATAAGGTTTCATTATGCAAGCCATTGTCCATATCTGTTCGTAAAACAAGCAAAGTGGCCTATTTGCCTTGACCATTTCAACTAGTTCTCTTCGTATCTCTCTTCATCAATACCTGTTCGAGGATATAGCAAGATTTTCACAGTCCTATGATTTTAGCGACCCCCTGTATGGTTGACTGGACTATTTTTCTGCGATTAGTCAAGTGATGCATAAAAAAATCAGGCTTTTTCTTTGAAGTGTAGTCTCAAAGTACAGCACGTTTTCAGGCGATTGCTTAATTTCTGGCACGCGACATGACCATATGGGATACCGTGGAATGTCCGTCGTAATAATTCACGCTTAATATCATTCGCTGACAGGTATGTCATCAAATACGCGTTAAATACATTTAAATAGTTTTCTGACATCGGTTTAAGTGGTTTTATATTTGACTTGCCGTAAGTCGTAAACACAATGATAACCGCAGACAGATTGCAGTTGATTTAAGTTAGTTGGATATTAAATTTATATATTGATAACCATGACAGATATGTTGTTGTCTTTTTACAAGAAACGTTACCTCATGGAAAGTTGGGTTGGTAATTTTATTACAATATCTTGACAGGAAACTGACTTTTATTTTCATCACTTTGAAATCAAAACATTAGTAAATAAAAAAGGGAGAAAAAGTTTGGATTGACAGAGCAAGCCAATTGTATCTCTGTATAATGAAAATAAAAAGAGAAATTCTAACAAGAAATTTACAAATGCAATAAATGTTTCTTCGTTTATTTGCTTTGACAACCCTCTAAGAAAAACACTTTCTACGAAACAAATGGGTAGCCAGGTAAAGTAAAGAGTTTGAGTGCGAGCTTTAATTGTTATAACATACTAGACAACAAGTAATAATGTTTTACTCACTGACGCTACCGCACTTTATATAAATAATAAGAAATTTCATTTTCACCTTTGTAAGATCTCTTTCAGTTACTCTCTGTTTTTAGCATTCGTAACAAAGAGCTGGATATTTTTAAATTTTTTCCAACTTTTCATTGATTTTACATTGGAATATGCAAACTGGCATTACTTTCCTACTGTATCTTTGAGGCTTTGAGGGGATGCGGGTTATATACTCCCTGATCTTAAACAAAGTCTTCTGTCTGATGACTGTAGTAGTTATCAATAGCCAACTTATAGCGCGACTGTGAAAGTTCTTTCATGAAAATTTAACTTTCACAAAAACTTTGATATACTAACTTTTGGAGAACTTTCTAAGAAAAGTTCTGCCGGCTGTAAGTCACCAGTCGCTATGCTTAATACTGTTCTCAAGAATTAAACAGTACCCGAAATAATTAGGCAAACAAATGATCAACTTTTTAGTCGAAAGGAAGAACATTTTGTCCTGTAAAATATTTGATACTAAGTAACTAAGGAAAGAAATCCTGAAACGAAGTTTTTTTTTTTAATCCTGTGGGACGGTTACCCCATACTCTTGGGCTGTCCTGCCACTCAGAAGCCCAATACTAATTTCATTTTTTTTGCATACCAAAGTGAAAATTCGAGACTGCCAAACGTGACTAGTTGAGCACCTTCAATGAAGGTTGCATAGTCATCATTTCCACAAATGATATCGCCGAAAATAAAAACTTAACAAACATCACACTCATCACAAAAGATGTCCATTCCAGTCCTCCGTGCCCAAGCCATGGGTATACTCTCCCAAACTTGTAACCGGAGTCGAACCCATTACGTGAATGACATCTCCTCCAAGCAAATACAAGGCTTGATAGACGAATGTCCCCCACATGTGCGTTAACACATGGCCACGTAATGTTATCCTTACTGAAATTATTTCCCCGGCTTATTTTAGTTTAAAGATATACCGTTCGCCAAGAATTCATCCTCCCCGGTGTAACGTTCCGGTTCTTGTTTTTTTTTTTTTTTTTTACTGTTTGAGAGGCTATAACAGCCCTGGACATTTGTCTTGAGCCATCAACGGTTTAATTGCATGTAATCGCAACAATGTACATGTTAAGTTCTTATTTTGATTTCAGTCAATATATGATGCAAATATATTCATCTAATTACCCACAGATTAGCTGATGCGTAGCCACGGACGGGGCAGGGGTTCAGCACCGTAAAAGGTGCGTTCACACCAAAACCGAAATCTGCTGCGATTTGCGGACGGGACGCGCAATTTTTTCCCAGTACAAAGAGGGGTAATTTTATTTCAATGAAAATATACACAAACGCCCCATTCGTTTTGACATAACAAATTTCACAATTTCAACGCAACAGATTTCTTTTTCTTTTTTGGTGTGAACGCACCTTAACTCATGTACGAAAGAATTAATGCCCTCAATCACCCGTTTCTTGGGAAAACACTCTGATATCACTTCATGCCCATTACCTGCAGTGAATCTTCATTGTAACGAAATGCAGATGAGGCGGGCCCCTGGGCCTTACAGTTATAGGGAGGGCTTTAATCTCCGGCGGTGCTTCTTGTGTCTTGAGTTATTGTGGTCTGACCTTCTCCCCAGGACCAAGTCCTGGCTATTCCCTTGCAGGTAGTAATGTGCAATTATACCAGCGTGAAGATGGGACAGGCAGCTACAAATACCTCGACGTGACTATGCACAGCAGAGGCAGGGAATAAGGCCCCTCACTGGTCCGGACCGGAATCTATTGCCAAAGTTAGCCTAACATGTAAGGGGCCCACTGCCAGGTGTCATTCTTAGGCTCGATATGGTAATAGGCAGGGCCATAGCTAGGGTCATATGTTTGGGGGTGTGAAGGTCCCCAATTCCGACTGGCTGGATGTTTTTTCCGACTGAGCGGCAGCGTGTATAGTGTACTTTTTTACGCACCCTGCGTTTTTTGTATACATCAGTGGAGATCCTTCCTTTGTCACT
>WURT03649654.1:0-19157 GCA_009936505.3 Holothuria glaberrima | reverse complement strand
TTTCGGGACAGTTTTGTGTTGTAATTTGACATTTATGTGCGGGAAATGTTTCTGTGATTTTTAGATTGAATGCATCAGGCGCCTGGCGCTATTTTTAGCTCCAGAGAAACACCTACTTTTTCGTATTCCCGGAGCAGTCGCGGCCGTCTCTGGCGCTTTTGCGCCAGAGCGCCAGACTATTTTCGAGCCCTGTATAAATGATGTGCTGGCATCCTGTACACATTAAAACTATAGGCCTATGTCATTTATTACTTCATTTTAATTAACGTCAGTATTTTGACACATAACAGTGAACTTTTACGAATAAGTTGCTCACTGTCAGCAGAATTTGATCTAACTGTACTCTGTGTGAGAATATCATGTATAATTAGAACAATGAACTGAAAATGAAACAGCTGCTGTAGCAATCAAATACTACAACAGTTTCATCACTTTGAATGGTTGAAAACTTTGTATTTCATTTAGACTTTTAAAATTGAAGACTAAACAGATAAATGTTGTATGTTGGTTTTCCAAGAAATTCACAGCTTTGACTTTCATATTTCACGTTGAGAACTAATGTTTTGAAGGTACTAAATAGTATGTCTCTTGTTTTAATTGAAAGAGAACAAGCCAGATGTTGCCCCAAGTGTATTGAGAATTATCAGCTAAATTCCCAATAAGTATTTTTCTAGTGCAGTATGTTTCATGATGTTTCCAAACAAAAACATGGAATATTAAAAATAAACCAAGGAGTTGTACTGCATAAAGTCCATTTCTCCCTCTCTTACCTCCTATCTGTACCCTTATTTTACTCCAAGTAGTTTCGTGTAGTATCATGCACTGCTCAGAGATCCCCAAAGCAGGGAGTTACCGGGCATTAAGTAACACTAAGTATTGTCACATAATTGAAAAGATCAAGCCATTCGTAAATTACTGTAGTATAGGGATTATCAGGACTTAGAATAAGATTTCAAAGGGGCACAATCAAAAGGCTGTCAGTAAGTTTAAAGGCACCAGAGCCATTGAAGAAGGCACAACTGCAGAAATTCAAATAAGAAAGTGGCATCACCAATTGCTATATTTTATTTTCAACAGCTTGGCATATTTATGCAAGAAAAATTTGTGTCATTCGCATTCAGGAAAAAGTTTGTTAGTAAATGATGTCTTTCTGTACTTTTGCAGTGTATTAGATTTGAAGCAATGCCTTTTGTGAGTTTGGGAATGTTCTTACATATTTTCAGTATATACTACAGTATGATGTGTCATTGAATTTGAGGGCACCAATAACCAATAAAAGAAGCACTGGGACAGTTTTAGTCATTCCATAAAGGCCTCATTTTCATGGGGTTCTGTGGCCATTGGAAGGCACAGTGGCCATGACTATTGGCACTGATGTTTATTTTAAGCCATGGGGTACACTAACTTTAAAGTGGGGTGAGCAATATCCCTTTATTCCTTTATATTGCTACAGTCTGTGTTGCTCCTCCCTTAACTCCTGTTTACATATGTATTTTGCTTATTGCCTTCAATTCCAAGGCAAGTTATTCCTACCAACAGAGAGTGCCCCTAATCTATCCTGTGAAGCTCCCAACTTGCAAGCGTTATTCTCTCTTTGCCTTCTTGATGTTCAGCACGTATTGCAATTCCTCTCTGTCTTTGGACTCACTTGGTAGAATTTTGGACTTAAAAAGCACTTGTTTTACAATGCTTAGTGAGCATATAAATGTTTTGTTTCATTTTGTTTATTTGTTTTTCTACATCATTGAAATATATGGATTCGCAAAATTATGATTATGTTTACAATAATAAAATAGATGGAAGTAAAACTAAAATAACCTGTGGGGCTTGTTTAGAAAGGATATGGCTTATGAGTAATGACTTATGTGAGATAGTTGTCCAACTCATCAATTAAGGTCAAATTTGATTTCTTTTGAAAGGTTAGTATAGAATAGGTAAACTATGGATTGCACTTAAATGGAAAGCTCACCTTACTATGACCTGGCTGGGAACTGAACCCTGAACCTTCTGATTGATATCCTCATCACTTGAAATGCACCACCTTTACAGTACTCAGCCACAACAGTGGCATTTACAGTTATCAAGCACAAGGTTGTGTTATTTTAATCTTTTTGATTCCTTGCCGAAGGCAGAAGGAATCTATGCGAAGGTGATGTCCTGTATGTGTGTATGTGTGTAAGGGTGTGTGTGCTTATGTGACGCTTTGCTTGTAAACACGATATCTCAAGAAGGGTAACTCAGAGGGATCTCATACGTGGTTTGTGGGTTGGCCATGTGGAGTGGATGATCCCTATAGTTTTTGGTGGAGGTCAAAGGTCATTTGGGGTCTCCAGAGGTCAAAAGGTCAAAAATTTGTAAACACGATATCTATAGGGTAACTCTGTGGGACCTCATACTTGGTATGTGGGTTGGCCATATTGAGTAGATGATCCCTATTGTTTTTGGTGGAGGTCAAAGTTCATTCGGGGTCACCAGAGGTCAAATGATCAAAACCTTTTAGACACGATATCTCAAAAAGTGTAACTCTGAGGGATCTCATACTTGGGTGTGTGGGTTGGCCATATTGAGTAGATGATCCATATCATTTTTGAGGAGGTCAAAGGTCATTCGGGTCACCAGATGTCAAAAGGTCAAAATCAGGATATCTCCAGAAGGATAACTATGAGGGATTCTCCTACTTAGCATGTGGATTGCCCATATTGAGGAGATACGTCCTTTTGGTTTTGCTGAAGGTCAAAGGTCATTTGGGGTCACAAGAGGTCACAAGGTCAAAATCTTGTAAACACAATATCTCAAGAAGATTGTGAGGGATCTCATACTTTGCATGTGGATTGCTAATATTGTGTAGCAAAGCCCTATCATTTTTGTGGAGGTCAGAGGTATCTAAAGTAGGAAGGATCTCATGTTTGTCATGTGGGTGGTTCATGTTTGTTACAATATATCATATGGCAAGGAGTCACTAAGCCTTTTGGCTTTCTGGTTTTTCTTCTCCTTTCAGAAGCCTGTGTCTCACTCGTGGGGAGATCCAGGAGCATACAGGAAAAAGTTTTGCAATGTCTGCCGAAGAAAGTTAGATGATTCATTAGCAGAAAAGTGTGAAGGTAGGGAATACAAAGAAATATCACTCGGAGGAGGGGGAGGCTTTGAGCATATTTGGGGGGCTTAAATCAGGGATGCTACTAGACCAGGCACCATGTAAGGGAAATATACATCGTTAGTGTGCATTTGACTCAGTATTAAAAAAGTGTGTGATCACAGCAGTAATAGAAAATCAGTGATGCTCTTGACTTTCAATCTCTGTGATTGCAGATACCTACTATTTGTTAGCCTACCTTGTAGGCCTTTGTTGTACTTGTGTGCTACGATGTACATTTCAGCAATGTTGATGTAATACCAGCCTCTAAAGGGCGGCCGTCACAGTACGGCAATTTTCAATCCAAAATCGGATCGGAAATTTTCTAAATCGGACTGATATTTTTTTATTCAGACTTTGTTCTAAGGATGGTCACGCTATATCGATAACTGATCCTAGTTTGTCTCACAATAAACTGTTCTGCTACCATTATATAACTTACATCCCTCAGCAGAGCCATATTTGTTCGAAATTCAATCAGATTTTTGAATGTGTGTCTGATAAACGCTGTCTATCGATGTGACATCACGAGATAATCAGTTTACATTTCATTTTCATAGCCCTCTGATACAAATCAAATATTTACACATTTTGGCAAATTTTTGGATCTTTCTGACTGGGGATGGAGAAGGTTTTAAGTAAAACTTACAAAAATCTGGCTGTAATCCTATCTGAAATCGTTCTAGTGTGACATGCACTTAATACTTGCTAGCTGGCTATTCTGATCAGCTCCCGGCGTCCGAAAGATACTCAGTAGGCTACACAATCGACAAAACGTTATTTTTTACAACATTATAATAAGTATCTTCCAAAATTTCAAATTTCAAGGACATTTGTTCAAACCGGGCACTTTTTCGGGGACACTTGTTCATTAGGGACGGAACACTGGATTTGGAGACTGTCCCCGAAAATTGGGGACGTCTGGTCACCTTACTTTAAGTTCCTTATTAGATTGTTGCAAATTATGCCTCTTGTAACTTGCAAGCTAGAATCCTAAAAGAAACGAATACAATTGAAGGAAAGAACCTCTCTTTAAAATAGTGATAGGGATTCCATGTATACTGTATGTTTATTTCTTTTCACCAAAGCTGTAATCTTGATGCTACACATGAATAGCATTTGTAAGTAAGGGTAAGAATATAGTGCACAAACTTGCACAGAATGAAGCCAGAGTGCCATGGGGAAGAGGAGGGTCATGGGGAGGAGTCGAGGGTGAGGGGGTGACTGGGTAGAAAGAACGGAGGGGGAACATAGAAGCAGGTGTGGGAGAAATTGAAGTGACTAGTAATGATGTTAAAGAGACAGTATAGGTACACAAAACTGAGTTAAATAATGGAAATATGGGAGTGCAGAGGCAGGAATGAGCGCATTCCATTTGTAGTGTATTCTTAGACTTCAGGCTGTATTGCCACAGACAAAGCTGGCATATCCAGAATTTGGTCAACTTACCTTTAATGGTTCCTTGGGTTTTTTAGTGAGGGATGTATTGGGACGAACTTTGTGAAAGCTGTAACCAGCAAAGAAATTATGGCTAGAAGCTTCAAGTTGTTAAGCTGTAATTTTTCTGAAAAATTTTAAAATCTGTTTTTGAATTTTTTTTTTCTGTCAGTGTGTGAATACTACGTACATCTCCACTGTCTTGATTTCGCTCTCAACAATTGCATTGAGGTGGCTAATCATGATGAAGATGTCGATCCTGTAAGTATATATATATTTGAAAGTATATGTATATATTTGAAAAGGTATGGTTGAACCTGTTATTATATATGGTATGTGATATGAGAAGGAGAAGTGAATGTAAGCATTTTTGTGAAAGTAACTCTTCTTTCTCCATTTTTGCCTTCTGTGTTAACATATTTTTGATTCCTTGACATTGTCATGAATCTATGCGGTGGTGATGTCTTGTGTGTGTATGTATGTGCCGCTTGGCTTGTAAACACTATCTCAAGAACGGTAAACTCAATGGATCTCATATTTTACATGTAGATACCCCTTATTGAGTAGATGATCCCCATTGTTTTTGGTGAAAGTCAAAGGTCATTTGGGGTCACCAGAGGTCAAATGGTAAACACCTTGGAAAATGCTTGTAAACACTCTATCTCAAGGTGTGTAACTTCAAGGAATCTCATACTTGGCATGTGCATGGCCCATGTTGGGAAGATGATCCCTATTGTTTTTGCTGGAGGTCAAAGGTCATTTGGGGTCAGCAGAGGTCAAAAGGTCAAAATCTTGTAAACACTATATCTCAAGTAGGATTGCTGTGAGGGATCGTACACTTAGCATGTGGATTGCCCATATTGAGTAGATGATCCCTATCATTTTTGGTGAAGGTCAAAGGTCATTTGGGTCACCAGAGGTCAAAAGGTCAAAATCTTGTAAACACTTCATCTCAAGAAGCATAACTGTAAGTGATCTCATACTTAGCATATGAATTGCCAATATTGAGCAGATGATCTTTATTGTTTTTTGTGGAGGTGAAGGTCATTTGAGGTCACCAGAGGTCAAAAGTTCAAAATCTTGCAGACACGACATCTCCAGAAGGATAGCTGTGAAGGATCCCATACTTACTGTGTGGATTGCCCATACAGAGTAGATGATCGCTATCGTTTTTTGTGGACGTCGGAGGTCATGTGGGGTCACCAGAGGTCAAAAGGTCAAAATCTTGTAAACACTATATCTCAAGAAGCATAACTGGGAGGGATCTCATACTTAGCATGTGGATTGCTCATATAGAGTAGATGATCTTTATTGTTTTTTGTGGAAGTCAAAGGTCATTTGGGGTCACCAGCGGTCAAAAGGTCAAAACCTTATTAACATGGTATCTTAAGTAAGATTGCTGTGAGGTATCTCATGCTTTTCATGTGGATGATTCATGTTTGTTACAATATATACTTATGTCAAGTCAAGGAATCACTAAGCCTTTCGGCTTTCTGGTTCGATCATCTAGTAAAAACATTAAGATAATTTTCCATTTGAGTTGAATCCCTTTTGGACTACACCTGTGGAAAACTCATCTACTACCATCCCCTACTTTATCATAAGTATCCTTCTCTCTATAGAAGATTTTTACTGCCTTTTTTCTTAGCCTGTCTAGGTTGAGGATTTCCGCCTTGTAGGATCCTCATGGAAGTTGCACTTTGTACAGGTACTGGTGTCGGGCCACCATCTTGTTCCTCCTTGTGTCATCCCGTTTGTGGAGCTCGTAGACTCCCAGACCAGGGAGTTTTCGGGACTTTACATACTCATATCTCAAGGACCACATGTAGAATTTGAAATAAAAATTAATTCCTCAATGATTACATGTTATGTTTCTCATACCTAGGGTTGGGCAGTGTGCTGGTATTCAAGTAACTACCATTATTACCCATAGTATAGATAATACAACTAGCAAAGGTATGTGTTACTACTTCGTGGTCTTGATAAATTTACTGATATTTTGTGTTTTATATCAGACAAAAAGAAAAGGCAACATACATTATTTTTCCTATTACGATGTGCTACCAATAAAATATTTCACAAACATTCCATCCCATAAGCTGAAATTGACTTACATCCTTATCGATATGCAAAATCATAGCAAATTGTCATGCAAGTTTTTGTGCAACTGACACACGATTGGTACCATAATATACAGTAGTACATATTGTACTGAAGTTGAGAGTAGCCTACAGGGGTCACAGAGCATCCTTTATTAACAGAGCAAACAGGCTTAACATTTTCTTTGAGATCTTTCTGTATTTTTAGTTATTTTCACCTAGTCTTGATCTTTATCTCCCCAGGATGCCTTTTTCCATATAACTGGCTAGATCCTTAAAATTCTACAGACATCTCAACAGACCAAGCAGCGTAATAATCCGCTTAAGGTTCTTGTGTCTGAAAGCGGATTAGTTGTTAAAGTTATTGGTTCATTCTGTGTGCCTATGTTTAGACATTAATACTCCCTTGGAACAGAGAACTGTTTAGCTGTAATTCCAGTCGGTAGCAGGCCTTGAATTTTGAGGTGTGTGAGTGCGATTGCACACCATCACTCGCCTCAAATCACTGTTAGCAGTGTGATTTTTTGCACACCTAGATAAAGACTGGGAACTCAGTTAATCTATTTGAAGGGAAATATTGTGTTTCTCTGACATTTTATTTAATCTATCCTGTTTTACAAACAATCAGGTCCCTTTGGATGAAAGAGAGGTAACTGGCAAAAAGTTCTAGCCGTTGAGCACTTATTAAGAAGTAATTTACCTTTCTGTAACAACTGACAAATTTGTTCACCCAAACAATTATGCATGCAAAACCGCACCTTCGTCACCCCAGATTTGAGATCCACCAACCAAATCAATTTATCACGTCGCGTCAGACTATAACAAATGCCTTCTACATCATGTGCAAAATGCTCGTAAAATACGAACAAACTTCTGAGAATTGTTACTGCAGTGTCTATATTGAACTACAGTTAGTATACTCAGGGTCTTATCACTGCCCTGGTATACTATACACAAAATTATAGTTACTGTAATTCGAATTGTGGCTCTTGGGCCTTAGCAGATTGTTTCGCTTTCGAAACAGTAGGATGTGAAAAAGATTTTTGGTGCTTCAGCAACTGCTACTGTATGTCGGTTTAGCCCCTATTAGGAAACGAAAGTTTACGAACCTGTGATGCCACTCGTCAAAAGATTATGTACAAATATTCCTCAAAGTACCAAGTTCATACCGTTCTGTAACAACAATGTACACAATGAAAGTAGTGAACAGCATGGTGAATAGTGAGATGGCACTGAATCTCCCTGGGTGGGCTGTAATATCCCACAGTACAGCACAGACGTTATGGAAACTGTTGTGCGAGCTTGTTGTTGTGAGCATGAAGGACAGGTAGACAGGGTCATGGGAAGTGCTTTGGGTAAGCGAGGTCAACACGCATTGCATAATGAGCGTAAATATGGCCCGGCATAACACTCTTCCTAAATGAATATGCAGCGGTACAAATGTTGCATGTGGACCAGGCTTATCGTTCGATAATGAGCCAGTTCATTGAGGAAATTGTTGCTTCTTTCTGTCCATATTTTGTGAGATTTATGTTGATCTGCTGCAAGTAATTTGTGATTCATGTTTGGAAATGGGAACACACCACAATGGGATTACATTGGTGCCACTTTATGATATTTTTTCAAACGCAATATTTCCCTTTAAGTTTAATAAAAAAACACAGCTACCACACTCCTTAATTTCCTGAGGAGTGTGATACCTGGAAAATCTAAAACTCAAAGCCTGGGGTAGTAGCATGTTTCCTTTATGACATCACAGTTAAGGGTACCATGTTTAGGGCTCACAGCCCAACAGTTGGCTGATGGTACCAATCAACATTAGGGAGCCAACACTGCTTGTAATTCAGGTTCTGTGAAACAAATAGCACTGGTACCAAACTTTCACAGTACCCGCCCAACCTCACTCAATACATTTTAAATAGACATAAACACTTCTTTCAAAAAACTAGTCATAGGCAAAGGTCTCTGGACAAAGCATGTAAAACCTGTGGCAAAGAGCAGCAACTAGCCACCCTGTGTCAGTTGCTAAGGGAAAACACAAGTTTCCTCACAAGGTACATGTGATTACCCATTGCAGGCATGTGAGAACCTGAGGATTTTGAACTAATTGACACTGGGGTTTTTTGTAAGGGTACTATCTTGATTGGCATAACAACTCTTTATGCTTGGAGTCTGTAGTTTAGGGGATTCTTCAATATTGTGGAAAACATGCTCAAAAGTCATATTTTTGTGTTGTTGAGGCTTGCATTTGTGTTCTTTTGCAAGTTAATGTAGTATTACAAAACTGACAGTAAAGTTTTTCTCCATTCTATTTTTTTGTTTTCCTTCAGCTGCAATTTAATTGACATTGGCTGTTGAAATGTCCATAAGGTGTAGGCATACTGGTGTTATCATATATGGATAGGGTGTTCCTCAATATGCTCCTTACACTGTTGTAAATTTGCCTATCACAGCTATGAGTTGATTGTACATTAGGAGTCATGACTCTGTTCAAAGCCATTCCTCCTAAGGCTGCAGCTACTTGACTCCAACAATATTGGAGTCAGATGTGGTAAGGTGTAAGGTGTGCCTACCATGGCTATGACTTGATTATACAGAAGGAGTCATGAATCTGTTCAAAGCCATTCCTCCCAAGGCTTCAGTTATTTGACTACAACAATACTGGAGTCACTCAAGCCTTCTCTTGCATTCTGGTTTGGGATAGTTTTAAGGGTCTTTTGCGTAGTGGACACTTTGATCTTGAACATCCTGAAGTGCTGTGCATAAGTAGTATAAGTTACTTTTAGTGGACCTTTGCCTGTAACTTAGAATGTTATCACAGTGGATAGTGTCATATTTATTCAACATTTGTCCTCTTATTTTTCTCAACAGACGACAGCAACAATGAAACATCATTGGAGGGATGGAAACCTGCCCCCAAATAGTCGCTGCGTTGTCTGTAAAAAATCATGTGCCAGCTCTGAATGTTTGACAGGCACGCAGTGTGACTGGTGTTGGATAACAGTAAGTCTATATACAGCAAAGCAGATTTTTTTGGTCCTGGAAAAGTTATGTAAATCTATATGTAAGTATGTTCCAGGCTTAAAAAAGTCAAAGCATTTCATGAAAATGTAAGAAATCATGGGAAGGTCATGGCATGCTGTAGAAAATTACCAAGGTCATGGATTCATCACAGAATGTTGTAAACACTCTTATAACTTTGTGTAAATGTATGCATGCAATGCCAATTTCATAGGGGAATATTACACCCCATTTAAAGTGAATCTTAGTCGTGGAATTTTCATAATTGGTAATGAAAGGTCCATGGGAAAGTCTTGGAAATTAATTGTAGTTAAGATGCCGCAACCCTGTAAGTTTCACCCCCTTCTTGTCTCCTATTTACATACCTATTCCCTACATATGCTGCAGTTAATGTCTGGCAAAATTGTTAGCTCTGCCATTCAAATCTTTCTAGAGGGCACACTCCACCATAATAAGGGTTGGGAGATACTGACTTTCTACCATTGCGATAATAAAACCAAAACTTATCGCGATAATTCTATGATCATTTACGGGGTTGGGGTGGATGGGGTTGGCTGTTTGGGGGGGGGGGGTAAATGCATATTTTATACAATAATACAGGAATTATGAAGTGCACGTGAGTATGACAGTGGCACTTGGCAGAATACTGACAGATCAGTGCAAAACGTTATGAGAGAGCCCAAACTGTTAGGGCGACTGTGCAAAATAAGTCCTGTTGTGGAAGAATATGTAGTAATCTAGTGCCCTCAATTGCCTTCTCTCTCCTAGCTGTTAAATCACCAACCACTGATATACAATTATTAGCGCTTCATATCGTTTCTTCTTGTAGGCCCACGCTGGCTGCTACAAAACAATTCCTGAAGACTGTGATTTTGGTTCCATTCACGAGTTGATCCTTCCCCCGTGGTCGGTGTCTATGCCAATTACTAATGCTGACATCAAAGGGGATATATTAACAAGAGTGCAAGGTAATTTTCCACGTTTTCATATTGTCAATTGAAACATTTTCAGAAAGAAATATGCTATAGCCTATATTGCAATGTTTCACTATTGTTGTATACAGTGAGGTTTTCAAAGCACATAGCCAGGATTCTACGGATATGATTCAGCTCCTGAAGGAAGTCGTAGAACATGGGACCCTTACAGCCAAGCCCTACCCATAGAGGATCTGGGTAACTTCACAGGACAGCTTTGAAATTAAAGGTCAAATCTCTACACTCTCAAAAGGTGTTACAATTAATTCATTCTGCTATATCTCTGTGGCTTAAATAATGTTTTGTGGTGAATATTTTGCAGGTAAAAAATTTAGTCAGGGTCTTTAAGAGTTTCTTTTTGTCGAAAACATCGAAGGGTAGCTGGTTATGTCCCTGTTTGTGCATTTCCTTTTGTTTTTTTTTTTGTTTTTTTTTTTCAATTTTCTACACTCCTGTGTGAGGTTCCACAAAATATAAAATGAAGAAGCATTTGGTAGCTTGGTGTTCGCATGTCTTATTGTAAAGTAGTTGTAGAGTTGTTTCCCGAGTTAACACTTCAGTAGAGACCATTGGCATGGGCCCAATAGATGACATACTTGTCTTACACGAGAGGTACCGGGAGGAGGGCAGCAGTACACTTTTAACATCGAAAACTATTGCTTCTGGAAAATGCTACCCCAATCAAAGTATGTGCCAATAATACCTCTATGGTTTAAAAGATGTTGCACCAAATTGTTGATGCGTAAAGCCTAGATTTGTCTTAGCAACAGACAGAAGTTTGTACACAACTTCGAAAGAAGCATGACACCAGCTGAGTTCTACATATTGAGTCATTTAGCACAGGCCTAGATGTAAGAATGGTTTAAGCAGGGAGTTGTTATTTGGAAGGAGATACATCGCTTTGAGGCGAGGTCTGACACCGTCAAGGTCACACAGTTATTTGTCTCTTGTATCTTTCTTAGCATTTCTATAGGGCTTACACTGGATTAGGTAGTTCATACAATAGAGATTTGTTGTCTGCTACATCTACTGTAAGACTGGGCTTTTTTCACTACTGCCACAGCATTATCAGTCGCTAGGAAATGAAAAATGATTGCATGTTTGGACGCTCTTTGACACGGATGAGAGTATACCAATAAGGTCTTATGTTTAAATATGAACATGATCCTATACCTGGTATTTCCAGAAACTTCCAGAAACTTTCAAGATTGTTGTGACAAAAATTAGACTTCTCCCTCTTCAGCTCATTTGCGTGAGGTTCGTTCTATAGGAAGTTTCAACCTATGCATCAAAGCATTTTTCTGAGAAGGTCAATTGTGACAGGATTTCTAGACGTGAATGATGTTGCTTGCGTATTGATATCAAATTAAAGCCAACAAATAAAAGGGAAATTCCCCCTTTAGCTGAATTCATAGCTTATCATTGCTAATCTTCTCAGGTTGAAGTGGGTCTTAGGGTATTAGCATAAATTAAAAACTTTCCGTTCAACCTCCTTCCAAATAACAACTCCCTGGTTTAAGATAATCAGATCTTTATGCAACAGCCCTTTCACTTGCACATGCAGAACATTAACACATAAATGCAGTGGCCACGGAGCCAATTTTGCTGTGGGGGTCTAATCATTGAAGTGGCCCAATATCTACAATATAATAAAAGCAGTTTAAGGTGGCCCAAAATGTCCCTGTAAATGCAAATAAGTTTAAGTGAGAATTTACACCTTGTAAAATTTACACCATGTAAAACTATCCAGTGCATGTGGGAATCATACAACTGACTCAGAAGAAGTTGAAGATATTGGAGTTTCCAACTTGTGAGAAGTTTCCTGTCTGAAAGTTACTACTTGCTGATTATGTTTTGGCATTTTTCAAGTGTTAAATCTCTGCATATCAGCAAGGAACAAATGAACTTTGACCTGCTTCCTCCCCTAATTAGCTTTTTATACATTTATTTCTCTTAAGGATCATCTGTACATTTATCATTTGGGAAGTACTTTTAACATTTTTGAAAGACTACAAAACATATGGGGAAGGGGAAAGGGGAGGGGGGTGAGGAGAGAGGTCAAAGACCCATGTTCTCTTTTCCATAATGTTACAAATTAGTATGATTTTTTGCTGAAAAGTCATAAATTTTGGTATTTTAGAAAGTAAAAGTGGGGCAACAGGGGAGGGAGTCAGAGGAAAGGTTGCATTTTGTACTTTGTGTTAGTGATAAAAAATGGATGACCCTTTAGCAAGAATTGTTTGCTTGTGGGTTGATATCATGTGCAGTGTATGTCATGTTTGGCTTTGTCAATGTATTGCAAGGACTGAAGTAATCACAGGCACTGAAGGCCATCCCCATCGTGTGCTTTAACTGTGCATTGATGCCCTTCTTAACCTACCCACACTGGATACATATTAACTACTCTTTATAGCAAGGAGAGCAGCCATGGGGTGTGGAGGAAGAGAGGGTGTTATCTTCTCAATAGTTTGAGGACAGAATGGCCTTCATGTGCATATTTTACCAAGTGCTCTGACAAGGTACATTCAGGCACATAGATAAATAGATAGGTAGCCATGCATGGTAGGATGGATGTGTGTGAATATACCATTTACTACACTGAAAAGACCTCTGGCTGCATTGAAAAGGGGACAGATGGGGAATAGCTAGCATGGCTTATGTTTGCTTCAATATGTCTGCATAGCAAACATAACTTAGAATCAATTAATAAAATGATTGGTTTTCATAACTGTAGCACCTGTACATACTAGAATCCCTATAATTTTTTAATATCCTAAACTTAAACAGAAAGGTTTTAGAACCCTAAAGATTGATTTGGGGTAAGGAGGGCCTCCCTCATGATACTGCACAGTTATGGTGCTTATGTCAGTATACCTTTACATTATTTAAAGGTCTGTCTACTACCAACCCCTTTCCCCACCCATGTCTAACAAAAACCACCAGCCTTGTATCCTACCCATCTAATGTTTCTTCAATGTGTTTGGTTTGCAAAGTTTACGGCTTTGATGTCTACTTGGTGTGTCTTGCTATCCCAAAAGTTTTATGTTAGCAGAAAACCCCTTTGCATTTCTCTTTGATTTGACACATTTTGACATGTGGTGTTTGTACTGTGTATGCTTTTGTGTTTCTGACTTGTGATCTTTCAACTTTTGATGTTTTGTGTCTACATTTATGAGATGAAACAATTGAATTAATTTATTAAAAAAGGACATTAACTTTTTTTAATTTGGAACTTCTTTTACAAGCTTACTTTGAGCTTTTTTGATTATGCCATCTGTTCCTTTTATGTGCTCTTAACGATTGTTTTGCATCCTTCAGATCTCGGGCGTAAGGGGCGGAAAATGTGGTTGGAACACATTGTCCCCCGCATGCCAAAGAACGGAAGCACGACGTTTTACGTTTCAAACAACCACACTACGGAACTGTCTGAAAATTACAGAGCACGTTCTTCATCTCTGTCCGTGCTTGATCGACCCAAAAGTATTGACTTTTTTAATTGTGATGAGATTTTTACCATCCCATTGATCACTAACAGCACAATGAAAAGTCAGGAATGACTAACTGCATTTCATGGCCTGAACTGTTTAGGGCCAGGTTACACTGTGGCAATTCCAAACTTCGCAAAAAGACTAGACACCACTTTGATAAAAAGCCAGTTCAAAAATTTACAAGAATTTTGTTGTCATGAGAGTAGAAAAAGGACTTAAAAGACTGTAAATAAATAGACATTTTTAATTGACCTTGCAACTTCTTAATCTTTTGAAAATCCGTCATAGCGTAGGAGAAAAAACCATTTGTTTGTTTGCTTGATGGCAAACCGGCCAGATGCATAGTAAACTCAAGTTTATAGAAACAGGAAATCTCTTTAAAAGAAATGCATTGTTTATCAAGAGATTCATTTGTAGTCTAGATTGTGACTTAAATTCACAGTGGATTTAGTCTTTATGTGGAATTGGGACTGAGTGTACTCATGCAGTGTGTCCCAACTTGGCCATACGCTTGCTACCAACCCCACAAATACTAACACTTAACATGATGCACAGATTTAGCATGCATATTTGTTTTAAAATGCATTCTTAATACAGCAAGACCCAACTAGCAGCTAAGTTTGAACATGATGCATGAATTTGCATTGCATATTAATTTTGATGTAATGATCCCACTAACAGCAAGATACAAAAATGAGGTACAAATTTTGCTGTAATGCTGTATTACTTGTGATGTTGGAGTTTGTGGGTCAGTCATGCTGGATAAGCATTCATAGGCTTTTATATTCATGTGTGAAAGGATATATCTCCTTTGAACCCCCCCTCCTTTATCCATGGCTTGCATGAATTATGGAACAGCCTTTTGATCATCTAATAGCACAGAAGTGTCATTGAAGCTCTGCATGTATCTTTTAGGCAATGAAACTTGACCCTATACAGATGTTAACTGTGTAAAATGGTCATAGTTAGATGCTGTGTGATTTTGCAAAGTAGAATGAAGTATTTTTTCCATATGCTAAAACTTTACAATGTGAAAAATTTAGCAGATCTGTAGTTATGCTAGGATGCAAAATTTTCGTGTTTTGTCTGGTACATGTTAATTTTAGTCCTAACTGGAAAATGTCCCCAAACCTCAGTTGTTTTTGGAGGTTATGGACAAAAAGTCACTGTTCTTCTAAAAGGTCACTGAGTTGTTGCCATAGCAAATTTCCATTGCTAACCAGAATTGAAACATGGGTTTCTCTACTAGGTGTAGCCTAACATTCAATTGATTTTTACTGCCTACTACAATGCAAGAGTCTGTTCTTAGCCTAAGCTATTTAGTAGTGAGCACCAGACAGGGTAGAAAGTCTTGGGTGCTGAACTGAGATAAAAAGATATGATACTAACAAAAACAGAATATTTCAGATACATGAACAACCCTGTGGAAATTATGGCACATGGCAGCATGCATCATCACTATGAGAATGTTTTCATACTATTGGTAATCTTAAACCAAGGCTGTTTATACTGTTTATTCTGGACAATCTGATATAGACATATGTACATGCCGGACAACCAAAAGAATTAGGTTGGTTGTCTAACTGACAAACAACTTAAAGATGAAAACAGATTGCACCTGGGACAATTTTGAAATCACCTTTCAGACAGCTAAATTTTCTTTTGGACCACCAAAAGGGCAGACAGGTTGTCCCATGTACTGTAAAACCATAAAAGTTCTTTGGAATTGAGAACTTTTGTGATACAATGACCACTTGCTGGCAGGCTCTACCTACCACCCCAGGGCAACCAAAAAATCTCTTGGCAAGGTCAACGCTTGATACTGTATCCCACATGGCAAATGGCCCTTGCCATAAAAACAAACTTTAAAAAACAAATGTTTTACGCAAAACCTGCATGTGAAATCACAAAACCCACCAATACTAGTATCCTTCATTTGGACTGAGAAGCAGCATTGCCATTAGGGTCTCTCACAATTGCCATGCGGTTCGGAAAATAGGTAGCTCTCTGGGTCTGGGCAAAGTACTGAGGATAGGATTTGTGGAAGCCTGTTACTAGTCCATATGTCAAACAAACAGATCGACATGTTACCTATGATGTTGTAAATAGACCTTTATATGACTCTTGATTGAGTCACTTGACTCATCTTTGTTGACTATGTAGGAAAATCTGAACTGAATTTGTGGAACTATGTCCTAGGTTGGTCATATTAATATCCCTTAATGAATCTGTGTTGCCCCACCTTATCCCCTGTTTACATTAACCCTTTGCTTGCAAATATGACATGGAACAGTTAGCATCAGGACAGGTTGCCCTCATTTGGAGATACCTCAAAGGTATATGGGAAGATGTTATGGGTGGGTGGGTGGGGGGGGGGAGGAGTTGGAGGAAGATGTTTGCTGTGAAAGATTGTATAACATAAAGCAAAAAAGCCATGGCCTGCATTTTGCCCCGAAAATGTCTTTTGCTCAGAAGCCCCCATTTTTTCTGGGGTGGGGTCCCCCACACCCCTACCTTATTTCATCTATGCGCAGTCTGCATTCCTTCATCCTTCTTTTGCTGGGTCTCGAATACCTATTTTCCTTTATGCATTAGGGGTTTGAAATTTAAACAGGAGGTTACTATAGGGGACATAGATTATTAAAACAGGGGAGGGGTTTTTTTCTTTTAAATACAATCTTATATAGCCTCTATATATGCAATGCTAAATTTTTTTGGGTGAAAAGACTTTTCCTTTATAGTTCATTTTTATTTTAAAATGGATTTAGCTGCCTTGCAGTAATCATTTTGATCCTTTTCAATTTTTTTGTGTGGTATAAACATAAACTTTGCATCTTTGGTATAGCATGCTTATTTTCTTCCAGCTTGTATTATTTAATCCCATTTTTGTTTTCTTTTTACTTTTTGGTGCATGTTTTGTAAAAAAAAAGACAAGGATAAGAGCAGCCCCTCTCGAAAGACGACAGGTAGAGATGGGAACCAGATAGGTGATTTATTAAAATCTTCAATCTTTTCTCCTCCAACCTTTACTTCATCAGCTCCTAACAAATATCTTTGCCTCTTGTTGGCAGAAGTCATTCTGAGTCACATGTATAAA
The DNA here is from genome assembly GCA_009936505.3 of Holothuria glaberrima. Lineage (NCBI taxonomy): Eukaryota > Metazoa > Echinodermata > Holothuroidea > Aspidochirotida > Holothuriidae > Holothuria > Holothuria glaberrima. The sequence goes on along the minus strand of WURT03649654.1, from coordinate 1,908 downwards.
TCCATCTGTCAAAACTTTCTCAAACAAAAATCTGGTTCTTTGGTCCATTGGGGTAAGAGAATGGCACAGTAATCCCAGCAGCCTGTGCTAGAAAGAAGTAGGGGCATTTGCAAGTGGTCCTGAAAGTCTTTAAAAGGACCCTCAAAATGTACAGAGTCCTTTATATTTATCAGTTAGAAACATTTTCTACAAAAGTACCCCAAAATCCCCTTCAGAAAAGGTTAAATTTCACCCCTGGCAGCAACAAAACATTTTCGAGGGCTTCAAATTAAAAACATAGAAAACTATAAATACAAATTGAAGTTGAAAAGTTTCCTGTGAAAACTTTCCACAGGAATCCCATTTGTTAATACTATTCTTTATTTAAAGTAGATGATATTGAAAGAAAAGAACTAGAATAAGAAACTGCCACCCAAAATTGGTTATTTTGCTTTAAATTTGCAGCCATCATTGTGTCCAAATGTTCAGTGAACCAAAATCAAACACTTTTATAGACTTCCTACTTAAAGCTCTCCTGACATTTGGGGATCATTCAGTTTGTTATTGCAATCAAAGTTGCTTTGCTGATAGTGGTCACTGAAAAAAAACCTTATATCTTTGTTCCAAACACTTATTATAAAACTAGAAAGAATTCTGACGGGAAAGGAATCTGCAGCAAAAGATTTATAGTGGCAAAATTACCAAAAAAAAGGAAAACGGTTTGTATACTCACATTTTCATGAATGGCTGTATTTTGATCACATTTTCACACGAAGTAATGCCATAGCTCAGTCAGTTATTTTCATGGGGTTTTATTGTTTCTTCATTAATATGCATGAGAAGGGCCAAGCTATGCATATTCATTAATGTCATTTTCTCCTTGAAAACTCTTGCATGTTCCATTTTCTAAATCTACCATCTGCAAACTGGAACTATCATACTTTTAGTTTATGTTGTAAAACCCAGGTAATGGTTTGTGTATTCAGTTTGTTATAGGTGCATGGTAAGTTATGTTCAGTGTCCTTTTGCAGCCATAGATCTTTCAAAGTGATGTCAGTTTCTTTATGGTGGGAGCCACCTGTAGGACTTTTTGTAGTTTGGAGAACGTAAGAGTTTGTCATAGGTGTCAGTCTAGCTGCTCATACTAGCAACAGCAAAGAAAGACAAAATGTTTCTTCTAGCTCCTTAATAGAAACAACTTTGGGTTATTAGTCTTACAGTAAGTTTTCGGTGTGTTAAACTTTGTAAGAGTAACTCCAAACTGCCCATATCAGAAAAGTTCTTAGAGTATTTTTTTTAGACTTAAGAAATATCTTGCATGGAGAATCAGGTTTATAATAAAACTGGGGCCAGATTTACAAAGATATGTGAAAAACTTCAAAAGATGGACTTCCTCTCACATCTTGCTTGTAAAGGAAAAGAGTATCTTTATTGTGTATTACTTAACTTGAGCTTCAAAACTGTCATTAACTTCAAGCTAGACAGACACTCTATACAACACAGTTGGGTACTGTGCTTTGCAATTGATTTTATGTATCATACAAGTAGACCGCTGTGACATCATGTCAACAATAACAGTCAGTGTGATCGGCAAGTTAAGATGTGACAGAACTAGATATGACAGAAACATGATTGCCTGAATGCCTTCATTTAAGGAATAAATCGCACTTGACAGACTATTATTGGTGAATAAACCATCAAGACTCCAAATGGCAAAATAACGTACTGTACGAGGCGAAGCCGAGTCCATTATTTTCCCTAAATTTGGAGTCGAGACGGTTTATGAGACAATAGTAGTCCGACAAATGTGGTTTATTCCTATTCTACCACCGAAAATCTGTGAAAAAACTTTATTTTTATCAGCTTTTACGATTACTGACCGTGTGTTGTGGAATAACAGGTCAGTGTTTAACCAATCAGAATGCAGGA
>WURT03649653.1:26449-39052 GCA_009936505.3 Holothuria glaberrima | reverse complement strand
TCATACCTTATTTAAAATAAAAATATTACTAAGAATAATAAAAGCAGTAAAAGGATTATTAAGAAATTATAGAATTGCAGAGAGACCAGAGAAAATATGACAACAGTTTTTCTGTATTACGACGTAAATTAATGAAATCAATCAATTTTATCAAATGTTTTAAAATGCTTCAATTCAATTTGACGCAATTTGCAAGTAAACATGGGAGCAGCATCATGTCAGAAAGTGGGGGTGGAAGAAGGGGTGGAAGAAAGGATAGCGTCTGAAAGGTACTCTTCAAATTCCCGGGTATACATGTATAGGTACGTAAATGTATGTTTCATTTTTAAAGGTTGCGCATTTAACCTTTTTTCGGAAAAGTTGGGGGGGGGGACACATCCCCTAAACCTGTACACCTTTGCGTGCAATTGTCGTTAAAATTAATTACCACAGTTCAGAGGCAAGACTTAGGCCTATTTGCAGGCTTAAAATTGGAACCGTAACTGAAATATCTTTGAAAGTATGGGCGTTGGTTCTCTGTCCCAAGACTCAACTTCGTAACCTGAAACCTTGCAATGAGGGTCCCTGACGATGATTGGAATGCTTTATTACATATAAAACGGACAAAGCTCACAAAATTTGGAAGCCGAGTTGTATAAAGAATTGAAAATATTTTCAATACAATTTGTAGGCGAGCATCACGCGTGACTAGTACGAGCACGTAGGGGGTGGGGTTGTGGAGAGCACCTGGGAACATTTTCGCTCCTACAAAACCTAAATTTTTTTGTATATCTCGATCACTTAAAATCTTTTGCCCCCTGAAGCTATTTTGCCTCCATTCAGAACCTTGTCTGGCTACAGGCCTGGACTAGTACCTTATCTGGCTACTGGCCTAGACCATTACTAACAGATTACTTATAATTACGTCCCTGTTTTACTGTTTTCCCCACGACAACTTTAGTAGGACAACTTGAACAAAATTACTGTTTTCGATACCATTTCAACCATTCCCGCTATGAATTTTCTCTACCAACTGGCATCATCCTCATAAACGTGGCCGACGGTTGGTTGTAGCTTTAAATTGGCAATCTTCATTAGCCAAAATGTCTTATGAATACTTTGTTATTACACTGAAAATGCAGGATTTTATCTACAAATGGCTTAGAATGTCATGCAAAGGCCTTCAGATTGACGAAAATTGCCCCAGGAGACGTTCAGTTCTCGGCCCCTGGCTGTACGCTTTCTTTGCTTGCGGATAAAGACGTCTCCTGCCACAATTTACGAATATGGAGCCGACATTGAAAATTTTGCTTGGAGAAAGATTTTTCAATGAAAAAAGATTTTGCAATGAGATGTCTGTACTAACTCTGTTTTCTCCAATCCAATGCTCTCTTTTTATTATATATACTTCGATATTACTCTAAGCTAAACATCTTAAGCGTTCGATATAGCCTCTTGAAAACTCTTCATTATCAAGCCTCTGCATTATATAACTGACCTGTTATTGCTATTGTGAAGGTAGTGGTCAAATTGTGACGATTCTATTGTTTAGTGGGCAACTAAGTCATTTGAAGTTAGTCACATTCTTCAGTCTAGTGGACTTAATTCCTTGAAAAATTCAAAGCTTCCGGAGGCTTTGCTCTCTGGTCCCCCGCCACATCGCCGCTCAAGGGACCCTCAGAGGGCCCTGTAGCGGATTTCTGGAACCTAGGCCAAATAGAAAGCCTTTCGTTGCAGTTGGATGTATTGACTGCCTTTCCCCACCTCTCTTTCGGAAATCAAATCTACTCTTGAATGAGGGGATGATGAGCAAGATCAGATCTATACTCATGCGTGGATAGCCAGGCTGCACAGACAATTATTTAACGTTTAAAGTGTGAAGCATGAGTCAGTTGCTCGTTGCATTGGTATACACTACACTGATAGCACATCAGTCATTTGTATTTTTTAACGTTACATCACTTTACCCTCTTGTTATAAACATTGTGCATAATATGCAAGACTTTGCCATTGCAGCTGACAAGAACTAATTTACGGGCTTTTCATTTATATTTTGAAAAATTTCATCACAAAATAAAGTAAGGTTACAGAGGACTGGCTGACATATCTAAACATTTACAAACAAGGGATCTTTAACGATTCCTTTTTGCTATTTTGGATTGTAAAACTAAGCCGGCCATGATATATAAGGGTAGTGCAGTTCACATTGATCAGTTGATTGGCATCGATTGTATATCGTAATCAAAGCGCCGTTTTCCAGTGAACAAAATGCATATAGTCGCTCGCGATGGTGTCAAGATAGGTCAAAGCGTTTATATCACTTAAGATTTTAAATAATCAACCGAAAAGATTGAATTACTCTTTCTCCGTGAAGAAGTTCTTTTGCTTTAATAACTTGATCTCAGTCTTCATTACCTTGATCATGAGCATGCAAGCCATGATAATTGGTGGCAGTCAGAGGAGTACACCCCAGGGTTAGGCGAAACCGATTTTCAGACAATTTTTGAAAATATCGGTAATTGAGGAGGGAAGGAGGGGTAAAAACGCTTTCCTTTGGCAAAAATGGTCCCTTCCCCTACAAAAAGTATTGTGTGAACCTATGGTTTTAACTTTATCTGCTGATAAACAAACGGTTCTAAGATTTCAAATTAACTTAATTATACAAGTGTTAATCACGGTGATACTAAGAATCACATATGGTCTATCACGAAAGAGCTGATTTCCCCACTCACATAAACGAAAGCACTGTAAGATTTAGACCGATCGTTAATGTAGAGGTGTGGTGTGGAAAAGGGGGGGGGAGGAAAGCACTGTCTATGATGCTGTACTTAGTCGCAGGTTTCTTAAGCCCTGTCTACACGATCATATATTTCGTCAAAAACATCATCTTACATTTGTATGACGATGCTTACCGACAAACGAATGATCGTGTGGACATGCTTACCCAATAAATTTGAACAACGTTCAACATGTATGAAGGTGTTCAAAATTTTAGCAGCATCTTTCATCTTCCCAACATATGTTCAAACATTTGTAGGACGATGTTCATGGACAAATGTATGTTCGTGTAGACGGGCCTTTAGGGTAGGCGATGTCCAGTGGTACGGGATGTCCCATTTCAAAATGTTGATCGCTTCCCGTCCCGTCTCTGATGAATCAAAAGAGCGTCAGAAAATCAGACACCATCGAGGTCGTTAATATGTTAACGACATGTACTCCCCATGAACCTTTTTGCACACCGAGGTGTTCTTTGGTAGCCTACAGAGGTCAAACATTTAGATTGTCACCCGATGGTTGGCACGTACGGGTCAGCAGCTCCAATTGTGCTCTGCGATAAGCTGACACCAAAAATGAATTTACACTCAGTTAAGTATACCTGTAGAGATAAGTAAATTACAAGAAACTTACCTTCGGCTTGATGACAAAAGCGAATTTTTTCCCAGAACAAATTAGGCCAATTTTTGGATATTTTCATAGAAAAAAAAAACATAAAAAATGAAAAGTAATGCTCAGGTTCAAGATCAGGGTAATGGTAAAAAACTAAAACTGCCAAAATTCGTCGTGAGAAAAAAGTCACATAAGACGGATGCAGCCCGATAGTAATGTCAACTTTTAAAGAATATTCTCAGTCCTAGCCAGTCAGGCTCTAGCGTGTTCTTTGATTTATAATGAAAAGCTTTTTTTAGTTACGGCATTGCGGAACACTGATATAAAACTAATTTCAAATATTTTGAGGAGATTTTAACGACATCCAAGGAAGTTAGTCACCCAGATCTACTGATACAATGCCTTTGAAAGGTAAATGGGGGGGCATTCACCTCCAAAATTTGGAGTTTCCTAAAGACATTTTGGACCTGATAAAACGAAAACCTTTCAAGATGAGAAGTATAGTGGAGGCGGTGAAGTATTTTTAGGGGACAGATATTCTTAAATGTATCCAAGCAATTGTTATGTTTAATTTTGTAGGGGGAGAAAATTTTGACAGACCCCTCCCTGTGTTATGGCTTCGGGATGCTGCCCCCACGAGAAGCTTTCCCCCACCCCTTCGCGCAAATCCTGACACCACCCTTTCACTGAAACCATTAGAAATACTAATTAATGGCACGGTTTCTATTATTACCAGGCTGCTATGAAACTTTGTTGCATGTTTCATGAACTTCACAAGACTGACGGATAACGGTTTTTCATTCGAGCGGGTTGTTCTTTAGGGAGATTTTTTAATGCCAATAGTAAACAGCGTTATTTCAGTAATGAGTTTTCACGACACATGGCTGTCAAGATATAGCATGGCGTTTTCGACCAGACAATACACCCTCGGACCGTCGCTTCTATTGGTGGGTTCCTGGCTGGTTTAGGATTCATGGGAAAAGCTTTCATCTCGTCCAGGGAACCATGGTTATTGGTTTTATGTCTTTCCCTTTCAGGTAATTTTGTAAGAATCAATAACTGATGTAGGCTTGCAAATTATTGTCTGTTGTCAGGTCTTCTTGAAATTCATAGACCCTCCACTGTATGGGGTCGGTTGGTCACACGTCACTTTCCCATGACAACATCAGTTTGGAGTGAAAACAATGCTATGCGCGTATTTCGGCACGTGGTGTAGTCTAGGGATTGTTTACACTCCAGCAGGGTAAAGTATTCCCATGTGGTCACACTATAGTCAGTTGTTTTCACTCCAAAGTTGCTGGGGTAACGGAAAGACCCGGATGACAGACCGACTCCATACCAGATGAGTATATGGGCGGCGATAGGGCAAAAAAGACAACAAATAAAGTAATGTTTTGAATTATTAAAAACAATTAGTTCTTCAGGAAAAACATGAGTAAAAGAAAAAATATTTTAGTTGTTAAGACAAACTTGAAAAAAAAAGTTGTACGAAATTTTGAAACATGTACGTACGAAAGTTAATTGGAAGGAAAGTTTTATCAGGAAGCAAATCTTATGTATTCTGCCGTAAATTTTATAACTTCCATTCCATACCAAAAGTACACATAGCCTAGTATAAAAATGTTTTAAGTAAAATTAACAAACACGTGCTTTATCCATTCAACGAACAGAAAAAAAAAACACATGGAATCCAAAACTTAAAGAAAGAAACAACTGGATATTCTTTCGAAGTTTCTCAGAGAAAAACTATCCCATAAAAACTGAAAAAGTTTGTTAATGGAAAAAACTTTATGCCAAAATAAGTCTATGCATGCCAACATAACTTCATGATAGCCAAAATAAGTTTGTGTGTGCTAAAGTAAACTGTTGAATGCCAAAGCAAATGTATGTACGTGGCCTGAAAATAAGTTTTTTCGTTAATACGAGTATTATGCAAGCACCTGCCGTGCGCGCTTTCATGCAGTACACGAGAGTAAACGGCCGCTAGTAGGTAATCAATACGACAGCCATGGCACCACAGGTTTCAACGTGATCATCGGCCAGTGCGGCCTGGAGTGTAGGGTTTGCCTACACAGCGATTACAAGACAGGTCGTGTGATCGGACTGCAGGATGCGTACTTTTTCGTAGGATAGCGAGGTACCCGGAAAGTTTAAAACTATACACGTTAAAGGTGGTTTGAGATGATACTATAACTACACATGCTTGATTCATAATGCTAAAGCTGGATCTGTTTCTGAGTCACCATCATATGATATTGTCGTATGGCGTGTATGTGTACATGAACAGAGGTCGTAATATACGTACTCTATATCGTGGAAGTACTTCGATCGGGGGTACTTCGGTGCGCATGAAGTGTGGAGCCTATATTTAGTGTCACATTCAAATTAATGAGTTGACGTCACTGGAGACTGATATAAAACTGCAGCGCTGTTGTTTATTTGACCTGTTTTTTTTTTTTATTTCATTTCAATTTCGCTTGTTTTCTTCATCTTATGTTATTAAAATAAACCTAGGAGTCTCGGGACCTCGCATTACTTACCATTACCAGAACACTCTCCTGTTCCCCCTTTTTCATGTTTGTTCTGTATTAACGACAAAATAAACGGAGCAGAATATACAATATATCCTTCTCCAGACGGCTCTGCTCTCAAGCAACATTGAGACTCGTTTATACATTTTGAGCATATGCAATACCTTCCATACAGTAATGAAACGTTTTTGAAGTACCCCTTCTTCAATTTTGGATATCTCTGTACGCATCATCCGTTAGAATGGTGTACAGAGAAATATATGCGCGTTTTCTCTGTATACTTCGAAACTCTCGGCTTCCGTTTTTTAAACCCTGGAATGATATGTAAAACTATGTTTTTGTAGCACATACGCTGCTCATAGTGACGTAACACGACGTCCCTTCAAACATTTACCTCAGCTTAATCAAATGCCAGACATGACAGGTATACACTTTAAGTAAGCTTACAAGTTTCATCTTTACCTCTTTCTGTTTTGAGGTTTTTTCTCCTCCGAGTAACTAGCATTCGATAAGCCACCAGTAAGGAGTCAGCACCTTGTGCATGGATGCTTCTTCAAGCCGTTAAGTACATTAATGTTTTGTTCCAGGTATTGGGTTTGGTCTGGTTAACGTCACAACCGTTATCTCTCTGAAAGAAACCTTCAAGTCGACCTACTACACTATCGCGTTCTCTGTGACGCAGCTGCCCTCATACATCGGCATTGAAGTATTGCCACCACTCTTAGAGTATCTTCAACGAGAATACGTTGGGATGGCTGTCTTTGGTGTTCTTTCCTGGACTCTGGTGTTATCTGGTGTTTTCACTCCTTCTGGTAAAACGATCATAGCAAGAATGAGATTGAGTAACATTAATTCTAAGTTCATTTCTTTGATTTATCCAGAACCTGATGAAGGCTAGAGGGCCGAAAGCTTGAATTAAACAGTTCACACATAGAGCGACGTCCTTCTCGTTTTTACTGTATTTCTTACGCATATATAATGAAGGAGAACCGATTACGTCTAGGACAAATGGGATTATTTCTTGCACTTATATATATATATATATATATATTAGAATTTGGAAAATAAATCCCATTCATCCAACTCCTATCTTCGTAGCTTATTCTATTGCTGAGATATGTAATGTTGAAAGATATTTACTTGATTTGAAATTACCAATTCCGCAATAAACTGTGATGTCCTTCTTGTACAACTCACATTACCTGCTTTTGTTTCCTTTTGAAACTAAAATGTTTATATAACCTTGAAAAGTTTAATGTTTATATAACCTTGAAAAGTCTACTGTCTCTGGCATAACATGTTGTATGGTGAGGGACTGTTTAGTTAAGTCACCTCATAACTGTAAGACAGTGATCACATTTCGGGACAAGGCACAATGGCTTTCGAAAACAAAGAAAAACAAAGAAAGTAATTTGAGTGGTACAAGAATGACATCACAAATTATTGCGCAATCTACCATTTTAAATTGAGTGAATAAGCTTCAACATTTTGTAACTCATCTCAGGAATGTCCTGTGAAGATGGGGGTTGGCAATTTTAATTCATTTTTTAACCCTTGTGAGATATATTTTTGAATGGTTTGACTTTAGGCTCACTTTAATGCTTATATTGGCTGTTAGAATCGGATCCACGATTTTGAAAAGATGCCGGGGTTAGTGGCTCAATTGGAGAGATGAAGCTTAAATGCAAGAAGACCCGAAGGAAGGCTTTGGTCTTCCTAGGTAAACGTTAAAAATTAACCACTGTTACATTCAAAGTATTGAGATTGGTAAGTCGCTACAATTACACGAAGAAACATTTTATGAAATCGTGTATCATTACTCGGTGTGGCCATGCTTCAGTTTTGCCAATCCGTTCATTGAAGGCGTCATTGAGTAAAATTACGAGAAAAAAAATATATTGGTTTGCACGCCTTATTATGTCTCGCCCCCTAAAAAAATTGTTACCCGTGGACAGTGGAAGCTATCTGGTCCTTCCTCAACACAACATCTGCCTTCGTGCATGAATTTTCGGAGACAGTTGTTTTGGAAGTATATTGCTCAAAACGGCAAAGGGGGAGGTATGGGGCCCTCCATTTAAAAAAAATGTTGAAAATAAAGACTGACAGATATGATTTTATTCGTATGGAAATTTATAGAAGTAACTGATTCAAAAAGCATGTCATAGCTCTATTAATTCTTTACCGACCAAGCATTGCCCGTATAAGATCATGTGCTTATCAATATCAAAAAGCCGGATATACTAAGCTATTCACCCATGGAATTCCAGGGCTGCTTCCACAATCACAGCAAAAAGCATTTCTCCTTCTCAATTCATCTCAAGGATTTCAGGACCCGACTGAGAAGGCTTATCTCAGCGGAGCGCCACTAAAGATAAGCTCGTATAGTGCGCTGGAAAATTTGGGCTAAAAGAAGCTCTTACAGTGTCGGAAAGAAAGTTCCCCACAGCAACCAATGCTGATAATGGCCGCCTATTGAGTGTTTTGTGTTCACCAGGCCTCTCACAAAATCAAAAACAAATAACAAAACAAAGAACAAAACAAACAAAAAAAGATTAAATTATGTTTATTGAAAAACCATGTGAATTAATAGCTAATATGTAAAAGCAAGTGCGTTCCTTTGAGGTACTCGTGTAACCATTTACCTGAAATATCAATAAATTCAGTATAGCGTATACGATAAGTTAAACATGCATCATTACCCACAGGAAATGCCTCAGTAAAAGTCTCCTTGGTATATCTTATTTCTAATTTAAAATTCACACAATTTCCTGCTTTATAATAATATAGATTAGAGAATTAAGACTCGTACGTAGAGTCTATACTTTGGTAGGCAGAAATCAGGTCAGAATTCTGTTTTAACTAAGTCAGGGGCTGATGAGAAAGCTAGACCAAAAAACAAAATTCTGGGGCACTACAAAAGTCTCTCTGTATATCAATCTGCCTGTCTGTCCACCCGTCGGTCCATCTGTCGTTTTTACAAAGTGTTTGGTTTTGACAACTGGTGACCTCAATTGAACGAGATTTTACCTATACAAAAATAGTAGGGATTGTCTCTAAGACAAATTAATGAACCACTACTTACTAGGAGCTTCCGTGATAGATAACTATCTTGAGATATCGTGTTGTCAAGCAGTATGTCACAAGGACACACTCACTCATACATGCACACATAGGCACACACGTCCACACACACGCACACACCTACTACCATTGGAAACTACTGCCATTGTATGTGTCACTTAAAAGTTATACAAGCAAACTTCTGAAATTTTCAAGATCTTTTGATAACTGATATATATTACGTCTTTATTTATTTCAAAGTAGGTAGAGGAAAATGCCCTTAACCGTCAAAGATATACCCTTAACTTTCACGCTGCACTGTTACATTTCTACGAAGAATACAAGATTCATATCAAAGAAATTCCCTTGCCGACATATCGTCAGGGTTAACCTTTCTTGACATTTTAAGATCTGAATGCCTTTATAAAATTATTAAGTATAAAGTTTCTATAGTTAAAAATGCTATTTTGGATATGAAATTATGCACAGCAAGTAATAATTGCTTTTCTTTCAAACATATACGCAGCATATATATATATATATATATATATTGGAAAAGCTATTAACCATCACCATTTTCAAGCTGAATTCCGACGTATCTTTGGTAGGGATAAGAAATTTCCCCATTTGGAAGATCTGTTCCGCCAAGCAACAATTCTAAACTATCTTTATAACCGTTGCCTTGTTCAACCATCATAATACTAAATACAAATGTCTTGACCTTTCCTAGATATAATTCATTTGTCAAGTCAGTGCATATACATTTTGTGAAAAAACAAAATGTTATTTTGATATTTGGTTTTCTTCATTATGAATGGAAATGAAAAAAAAACTGATGACTATGTTCCCGAGCCGTTTCAGCAGGAATACTTTAATCCGAAAAAGGCCAAGAATGCTGTTTTAGGGGAATTCAAGCTTATTCAATGCTTCCAGATTTCAAACTGCACAGGGGCAGCATTCAACGGGACTCCGTTGTATACCTGAACTTGCCTTCCTTGCTCACGAATAAGCTCCCCACATAACTAAACCTCTTATATCGAGTACGTCCCTGTGCTGGACCAAACTTGTTTAACATAGTAAATTAAAATACACTCTTTTGGCTTAAAATGTGTTATTTGAGCAATAGATGCAGCCAAAATTTTCACCTTAATAAGGCTGAGTATGCACCCTGAATACCCTGCATGTTTATCTTGTCATAAATTAATATGTAAAAAATAAACATCACTGTGTAAAGCTACATTGATGATTCCTAACACGTCTTGCATTAGTAAAGTGCTTGTCAGAATCAGTAATTATTCAAGACTGAACTCAGATTTTGTCCCCTGATTTCGAACCCCAGCTTCATCTCAGAATATGGAGAGGGGGAATCATATTTGTAGATCATGGTTACGTAATGTCAAACATATACCAAAATGATCAAAACATTAACTGCTATATGTGAATAGCGATAAAATCATCAAACAATTATACTTACTGGAAAGTATCTCTTTAAAATACAAATAATGACAGTTTATCCTTTCTTTAAACCACGATGAAGTAACAGGACGTCAAATTTAAAGCAAAATATACAAATTACCCCTTCGTGCTACTTAGTATGTTTTTATCTTAAGTATCATGCTTCTAGTATCAACTCACAACAAATTTATTTCAGAAAAATTATTTTCTTCAGTTGTGTCGCCATGTTGAATTTTTTGACGAAGTATAATTTCATAAGGCCTGATGACGTCCTAAAGACTTCTTACTTCTTAGAACATTTTTGATAAGGTCATTTCATTTTTTCTATACACGTGTAATACATTTTGGGTTGTAAGAGCAACCGATGTGATATACGGGGCCTTAAAAGTTGTTAATAGCGGCATTTTGACTTTATGCAAATTTACCCACTTCCAGGTGTTTGATTTTGTCTAATTTATATTCATTGGGGTCATAATAGTCATTCAAAGCCAAAAAAAAAAAACCAACAGCCAAAAGGCAAAAAGTGCTCATTCGCTTAACGCTTAACATGTGCTAGTCAAATTTAAGAACTTATTTGCACTGGTAAGATCAAAAATGATTTTACTTAGAAGACATCGAATCAATTCACTCTCTAGTTTGTAACATACCCACTTTGAACAATAGAGCCAAACGTACCTTTGGTACCGATATTGACTTCACTCTTTAAAAAATGCAAATGTCAAGCGGCATATTTGCAAGTTGCACTGAAAAATTTCTTGCCAATGACATACAAAGTTCTTCATACACCATTACAAATTACTTGCCGAAGATACAGGATTAACACGTGAAATGTTCTCGAACAGCCAAATGACCGAGGAAGCCATCTCATTTTCTCGGGGTTCCATTCGGGCCTGTCGTGCCTTGTTGCTGTGATCCCATGTCACACCTTTGCTGTTTTTTTTTTCTTTTGCGGACGCATATGGTTAATTCTATATTCAATTACAGCATCTTTTTATTTTGGAAAGCGGTCGGAGACTCAAACTTTAAATTTCATAAGAAAATTACCCTAACCATCATTTTTGAAACTGTGGTAAAATACTAACGGTATTCAAAAGATAGGCCCACTTTTCGAAAGGTTCACTGTACTTAAAACCGTACTGATTACTTCGCATCCCTATACGTCGAGCCCTTTCTGGAAGTTTTCCAAAGGGAAGGGATATCAGTTGAGTTTCAATCCAACTTGAACTGTCAAAACCAAATCGGCGCCATTGCAGTGTAATGAAGGTTTACTATTGACATGAAACAAGCACGAAGGGAACAAAACAGTAAAGTAGGGACTTCGGCTTAATATGTACTGGGTTGAAATACTTGGCAGGATGGAGACAAGGTGCTTACCAGAGTCCTTGTGGACACTAACACTAACGAAGCTACCATTCTTCGGCAAATGTCATTTCCATGTGATTAAATTGCATTGAGTTGAAAGGAAATGACATGGCGATAATGCTGGGCCAGTTTTTTTTTGCTCATGGGCTTCCTCGAAATATTGTTTGCGCTGTCGTCTACCCGATTCGTCTCTCTTGCGTTGGCATTATTGCAATTAATTTTGTCTTATTCGAGTGGATGAGCTTTCAAACACCTCACCAGCTTACATATTAAACTGTAACCGTGCATGTGACACTGAATGGTGAACACAAAACTTAGGGTAAATTGAAAACTGGGTTTCTAGGTTGCTAATTTGTTTTATGTTTACTTAAATAAACGTTTTTGGGTTTAGCCGTCGTTTGTTTTAATACTGTGGGACCATATCGTCTGACTTTGCAAACTTTGCTGGTTGGTACCTATTACTTGTCTTCCAATTAAACGTAACAGAGTTTGGTTGCTTAATGAAGAGTTAAAATTGCAGGTTTAAAATTTTCTTAGTCCCAGTCTCAAGGTAAAAACATACTGTTATACTGTTATAAGTGATTGCAAATTTTTGCCTATTAACATTTCAGGTTTAACTAGTGTTTATCAAGTGCCTAATGTTATTCCTTCTGCATTTTTGGTAACATGTACGAAGATCTCTACTTTTGAAGCGGCTCGATTTTTCGTTACATGACACACTGTAGTATTGTTGCATTTAATTTGCTCGTCTGTGTTACGGCAAACTAATGCATTTGTTATTAAAACTTTTGTTATGCAAGAATTAAGGCCGGTTCATACTTCAGTTTAG
>WURT03649653.1:14458-26349 GCA_009936505.3 Holothuria glaberrima | reverse complement strand
TGTTACGGCAAACTAATGCATTTGTTATTAAAACTTTTGTTATGCAAGAATTAAGGCCGGTTCATACTTCAGTTTAGCGCTACAAAGCTATGAAAGTTTAACACTGTTCAACTATGAGGTATGTCCGCGATTAGCGCGGCAGAGTAAAGAATGACCATGTATGGTTCTTATAGCTTTACAGTGCGTGAAAACTTAGAAGTATAAACAGGCCTTTACGCATTTGTTATCAGGGTAAAATATAGCTATCACCCTAGCTTTTCTATGACATCGTTGATAAACCTGATCTCATGTAGACAATTTTCGAAGATCTCATCAATTTCATTTCTCACACGGAAAATGGCTTCCGTGGAAACTGACAGTGGTGATTCACGAAAAGTCTTGGAAGATTCCCCTCGATTTTGTCCTATTTCAGCCGTCGCATGTCCCATGGTAGCATCACTATGCGTGTTTCAGCTTGTCTGGCAATATCTGGAAATAATTTTCCCCACCTCAAAAACATGGTATACCTTTCTGAATTGCATTACCGACATCGCCAAAACCAACACTAATGTTTCAAATGACCAAAGGGAGGTCACACAACAACACCCCCTTTCTAAACAATATGGAGTCACCCGAAGCCTCCAAAATAGGGAAGAGGGGACTCCAGAATAAGGGGTGGGGATTTCTGGCACCGAAGTTCTACTAGTATTAAAGGCGGAGTCTGAAGTGAGTTCGCCAACAAGGAAATAAGTGTCCATTTGATGGCGCATTGTCCTTTTACAAGCACAATTTACGCCATGGTTGTTTGTCGACTAGAAACTATCTAGCCTCCTCCTTCCACCCATGTAATATTTCCTCTCAAAAACATATGCCTGTATGGTTTGATTAGAAGGTGTGTCATTGAGTTATTCTGTAAGTGTTGGTGAATTTTAAAACAATTTGAATAAACATAAAATAATACTGGTTGAAACTGTTGTGTAAAAGTTAATATTACAAAGGGTATTGTCAGTGCATAGACTGTAACTATGTTCAATTTAGTGTAGCAAGCCTACATCAGCTTGTCGTTCCATTCCGCAAAGAGGATACACCCTCAAAGTTTTCCGTGGTTGTACCACTATCTACATTAACAGATCTAAAGATGTTCTCAGAAGATACCCTGTAAAGCTGTACAACTGAGATATCCGTCAAAAAAACGAAGGAGAATTAGTGATTTATCGCTACCTTTGTCCCGTCCTACTTCCGTAAAGATGTGCCTTTGTGATAGAAAGTATTCAATGAAGTAGGTATGTAATTTACACAACAACCGAGGTTCAGCGGCGAATCGAAGTTGCCCAGGAGTCCAAACTTCCTAATCTCGGTAACTAAAGGCTTTTCGTACATTTCAATTTTGAAATACTTCAGTGAAAGGTCAACCGAAGAGCGTGGCACGAGTAGTAAGCAAGGGGTGAATGCGAGATTTTCTAAGGTACGATTCCAACCTCTCCGGTAGAGGTCGGAAACTGGACACCCCGAAATGGGGCCGGAGTTTGCGCGAAGGATGACGGAAGGGTGAGCTGCCGGGGCATACTGATCACCGTCCGAATGAAACATTTAACAGTACACTTTAGGTACCCAAGCAAGTTGACCTAGTAAATAGACGTAATCAGAAGTATTCAAATCAATTCCAAGTTTTTGAAATCAATGTAATGTCATTTTGGAAGGTTTTTAGGACCTTTTCCTAGCAAAAGGAGTGAAATGCATAAATTGAAAACGAAACACCCTTAAGATAGCTCATACTACTTCTGTCTGACGTTTGAAACTGTTTGTTACCAATGTGTCTGTTGTACTAGATGAATGATGCCTACCCTAGGCTGTTATATCATTGATATTAACTGTAAACTCTTTCAAAATTTGCATCTATCTTTAGTTAATTTTCTTGAGTTATGACTACATGTACAAGTATTTTTCTCGAGGCATATTTTCAACACATTTTCAGTGAAATGGTAATGCTTTGCAATTTTTAAATATGAAATTGTAGCTTAAATCTGTTTATGCTGATATATCGTAGTTTCGTGTCAATTTGAGTTTGTTGTCCGTTTGGCAAGTCTCATCGGGCAAAATTTGAATTCGAAAGATGATACTCTTTGTTCGCTCAGAAATGTTTTTTAGCCAAAAAAGTTGTCATAATGCATCTTTACTGAGATAAACAACTTCACTTGAAAAACCTTATAGGGAAGCGCATCATGCAAAGCCGATGGCTTCTTACAGGTACCAAAACACAGTGTGCTAAAAATTACGATTCTTGGACACCTTCTGCAAACAGAACCTATGGGTTCAGTTTGAATAATTTTGTGTTTCTTTACACGGAATAATAAGAATTCCTCCTCGAAATATTGCTTGGTTGATACAGTGCAATAATAAAGGAAACGCACACACACAAAAGGACAAGAGCAACAAAAAAAAAATCCCGATTGGTATTTAATGATTTTTCTAAAGAAACTATTTGCAGTCGAATCCTTAAAGACGTTAATTTTTAATTGGATGACTTTAAAAGACCTTAACCGAAGGTAGTGAGATCCATACAAACCACCGTATCCTAATTTCCTCCTAAAACTGTTACTACACTCCGTAGGTTAGATGTGTTGGAATGCTGAGGTTTGTTTTTTTCAAAACCTCAAAATCACCGATTTCAGGGCGTCAAATCCACCAGAAATTAGGATTTTAACCCATTTTGGAAATCATGGTTTAAGGCTTTGCCATTTTGTTTTTATACTATTCATTTGTTGCAGATTCGTCACCATTTCACAAAGATAAACATCACTGATGAATGTAACTTGGCAACAATGTCAGGTCCGAATTTAAAAGTTTGGACCAACTTGCCCGAATTTTGATACCGCTGTGTCGGTTGTCATAATGAATTGTTGAAGGACATAATTTCTTTTTTTGTCTGTCTCATTTGCCCGAATGGATCCACCATTTTTGGCCCTGCCCCCGTCTCGTACGCCTATGATTTCAACCTATTTTGGAAATCATGCTAGGGGCCTTGCTATATTTGTTCTTCATACTATTCTTCCGTTTCAGATTCGTCACCATTTAACACAGAACACCATCACTAATGAAGCTAACTTGGCAACAAAGTCAGGTCCTGGTGGCCAGATGTCTGTATAAATTCTTCCTCGACGGAACTCTTAAAGCGAACGGTGTTATCATGGAGGAGACAGTGAATAACTTCAAGGCCGATCATTACCTCATCGGATGGGCGTTTTCTCTTCAGACCGGGATAGGATATATCATTGGTAAGATTAATCAAAATAATAAAAAAACGTATATTCGGGCTAGGTCCTTCCTCGGACCTTTTTTAATAATGAAAAGAATAGGAATAATATAAAAAGTAAAAATCAACAAGAAAATGAAGAAAGAATAAACTGAAGTGAGCCCAGAGAAGTCATGAGAGCAATTTTAATGTAAAGGCAAAATTTGCAAAAGGAATAAAACATTATAATGAAATGTTTCAAAACTGATAAAATCATTTAATTTGGTACGCTTTCATACACATAAACATGTCATTGTTGACAAAAAGCACACAGTAATTTATTATCGAAAAGAAATTTTCGTCTCACCTAGAGTCTTCTTCAGCGTGTAACTGACTACAATGATGTAAGGGCAACGAACTACTGAGTAAGGCCAAAAAGCGAGTAGCAGAAACGAACACAACAAAAACAGAATTACAAGGAAACAATGGACTTGAAGTTACTTAGCGGTCCCAAATCTCTGTTTAACCCGATAATATTAGATTTAAGTTTGAGAATCCAGTGGATTTCAGATTGTTTGCGTAGTCTAATGGAGTTAAAGTTAGCAGCTATCAAGGGGCACCGTAAGTCATCTATAGAGTGATTTGGAAAATTAAAGTGCTGAGACACGGGAAAGCCTGGTTTATTGTCTCTGATGGATTTCTAATGATTATTGAATCCTAAGCGAAACGGTGTTAATGTGTCTCCTACGTAAATACCCTGGGGGCACATGTCTACAGGTGAAGGTTTTATAGCCAGATGCCCATGTTTGCAGGTATAACTTTTGTAGCCATATATTCATGTTTCCAGGAGTAGGGTTTATAGCTAGATGCTCATGTTTGCAGGTGTATCAGTATAGCCATCTGCTTTTGTTTGGAAATGCATGTTTCGTAGACAGCAGCACATGTTTGCAAGTGTAGGTTTTACAGCCAGATGCCCATGTTTGCAGCTGTGGGGTTTATAGCAAGATGTCCATGTTTGCAGGCGTATCAGTATAGCCATTTGCTTTTGTCTGGAAGTTAATGTCTCATAGACAGCTGCACATGTTTGCAGGTGAAGGGTTTATAGCTAGATGCCCATGTTTGCAGGTGTAGGGTTTAACGCCAGATGCTCATGTTCAAAGATGCAGAAGTCATTAAAGACTGCTTTTGCTTTTAGGTAATGATGATATGACTATGACTATGACTACCGTGACGAAGACTATAATGATGATAATGATTTTACATGCAAAACTGCTTTGCCTCATGCCAGAGAACATTGTATTATTTCTTAACATTGCATTGCGTCAGGTACATGACGTTTAGTACTACAACTCCCGGCACTTCAAACACATATAAAATTGAATTTGCTTCCATTACATTACATTCCTTTTCCATCAATATCTAGCCATTGTACACATAACGCACCGCATTGCCGTGACAGCTGACATGGCAAATTTAAGTAAATTTTAATTCATATTTTGTAAAATTTCACTTGCAAATAAGGTTAAGCTGTAAACTGTTCGATGATATATGTATATATATATATATATATTTATATATATATTTATATATATATTTATATAAATACAGAGGTAGATAGACGTAGCGACTTTATATGAATGAGTCAGTCAACGCTGTATTAAATAGTCGCTCGAAGACCTTAGGCCATTTTCCTCATTTTCCTTTGCCATCTATGAAGGTTTTCACAAGAAAGTCCTCGAAAGCAAAGGCGAAACTGTGGCGGTAGAAACTCAATTTGCCATCTATGAAGGTTTTCACAAGAAAACCCTAGAAGAGCTAGGAAAAAGGAATATGTCAAGATTAAAATGTAAGCTTCATTGTCAAAAACGGAACATTTGTAAAAAACAAATTTGCAAAACAGAATACCATAAAATGTAACTTTTGTTGAAGTCGCATAATTTTTGACACCTTCTTCAAAACGCTCACAGCAGTCTGCATAACGTGCTATCTAAAGACAATTACTCCACTTCTCTCTTTTTCTCTTTCATAATCTTACAAATCCAAATTTTTAGCAAGATATGAGCAACACATCCTTTACTTACTCATTCTAATGGCCTTCTGCAAATTACTTCAAATTTTATTTAAAAAATGAATGATGTTAATCATTTCTTATTCGTACATAACACTGATCAGTCATTTTTTAGAATCACACTTCCTTTTGTAAATCTCAGTAGCCTTTTTTCTATTTGAAGTCATTGCAGCCGAAGTGACATAATTTTCCTTAATGTGAAAGGACAAACTGTCATTTTTAAACGTCTGTTCAACTGTTATATTTTTCCCCATAAATCTTAACTATCGGGGAATCCGTCGACAAATGTGTTATATTCATTCGACTATATAGAAAATTGTCCAGTAAATTCCTCAAATCTTTTTTCCCCCTTGTCTTCTATACTGGGAACGTAAGTAAGTCTCCCTTCTGCCATTGTATTTCGTAATTTTTGGGAAAGTAACATTTGCAATTATGTGGAAGTGTTTGCAAGGCTGTTTATTACTACTACTATTAAGCATTCATGTAAAAGAAAACAGTGTTAAAGGATTAGATGCAACGTTGAAACAGTTAGCCTCCCAAAGTAGGGTAGGAGGTATGATCCCTGATGTATGCACTGATTCGTGCAATGTGGAAGGTTCAAAGGGAAGGGGATGTACCACTTTTAATAGCCGATCCACCCCTTCCCTTCTCCAAATAAACCGAAAGGACGTTAGAAAGTTCGAATACATCAAAGTCGTTTGCATCTCTCATATAAGGAAACACCCTTAATACCTTCACCCCTACACAATTCCCACCGGTCTCTCTTTACAAACCTCATTTTTGTATTTAATTTTATTTATTTTTCACCACAGCTGGTGGTACTTTAGTTGACTTTTCAAAAATCCTGCAGTACTTTTTGTTATATTTTCATATAATGCAAAATGGTGAACAGTCGTGTTTTATTTATAGTTTGTTTGGAGAGTGGTATTTAGTTACAGCTTGTAGATGTATGTTGAGCTCCGTCACTGAAGACACATTTTTGTTCATAATAAAGTGGTACTAAAATGATTCATTTCGGCACCTTCTCTTTGGAAATCACGAAATCAGCAGTAGGACATCCTATGCAATCATCCCCAGCATGAATTCATGTTTTCAAAACATGCGCGGTTCTTTTTGTCTACAACAATTAAAAAAACGGTAAGCATTATTTTCCTGGTAGGGAAAATGGGCGTGAATGGCAAGTGTAGTCTACTGCGATATCAAAAAAATTCGAATACTCATTAATAACTAGAAAATACTATACGCTTGACAACAACTATGTCTTTCCAGGAGAACACTTACCTGAAAAGTTGTTTTTCTTATACGTTTTTTTATAAGTATGACATGTAGTAACACAATTGGGTTGTGTTTTTGTTGTGGCATCATACCTCAAGACTGACCGTTCGGCACAAACTTTAGCTACGCAACTGCTCCCATATTATTGAACCTTATTGAAACTTATTGAACCATATTGTTGACCTTCAACTGCTCAAACCAGTGAAATAGCCTTATTCTTATTACTACAGACCTTATGCATTGACGTCGTAGGTCACTTAAACAAAGCGCACATACTCAGAGGTCACCAAGTACACACTATTATACATCAAGTAGTGTAAAGTGTCATTTAAGAACGTGATTATCAAGGAAGTGTTACGTTCAGTATGTAACGCGTAAAGGTCCTAAAATGATATATATATATATATATATATGTAAGGCGAGGTCTTGTATAGTCCAGCCATTCTATAAGTTTAAGACAGTGACTATTTTTCGGCACAAGGCACAGTGCCATTAGGAAAAACAAAGAGGAAAAGACTGAAACTCGAAAGAGTGTCGTAACAAAGTATTGCGAAAAATACCATTTCAAATTGTTTTACATCTCAGCTCACAAATGGACCGTGAAGATAAGAGTTGGACCATTGGAACCATTTTCCCAAACTCTACAACATATATTGTTGAGAATTTTGACTAAAGACACACTTTAAAGAGTTTTGCAAGTGCATTGATGTAATAGCAGGGAGGTCCTAACACCTCCCTGGTCATAGCAGGGAGTTGCTGCAACTCCATGGTCATAGTATCTTTCCTTGAATGAGTTTTGTGTTGCTGTTTCAGCTCCCTTTGCTGGCGTTTCGGACCGGAGAGTACATCCTCGAATCGTGGCTTCAGTTGGGGGATTCCTGGCTGGTTTGGGATTCATAGGGAGAGCTCTCCTTCCGTCCAAGGAACTATGGCAATTATTTGCATGTCTTACCCTTTCAGGTAATTTAATTCCATTAAAATGTTATCAACCGTTGCTAGCTGGTCAATTGCCGTTTGTCTTGGAACATAGACCCTCACAGACACTGCGCTGTAGAAAATCGCATTACCTGACTGCCAACTGGCCTTGTCTGTTGGAAACAGAAGTCTGTATAATAACTCGACGGTTGAATTAAAGAAGGAACGTATGCCTTTTTAAAATTTAATGTCAAAAAGATAAAAGTACACTTCTAAATCGTATCTTTGTTCTCACCTATAAAGAGAAAGTTTCAATTGTTCAAGGAGGGAGAGGAGAACCAATTTTTAGTAACGCTTTATTTCTCACAAATCTGTCAGTAAGTAAGCGTTCTCCAGCAGCAAACTATATTTGAACGACTGTAGCAGTCACCGCCACGAAGGGATAGGGAGACTCGGCCACTGCCCCTCTCCACCCTTCATAGAGGTAAATTTTAAAGTCGTCTAAAATTACTTTAGGGTACATTCTTGTACTTTTAAGGGGTGGAGTCAGGACCGGTTTACCCAATGGTTTTTAACAACTGATGAGGGCTTTATCATATTAAGTTTGGTCGAAGTACTTTTCTTTCTCTACGAAGTAATTCAAGTTACCAATTTCATTCTAGTTTTACCTTTTTATGAAGTACATATGTCTTAAACATGAAATCTCCAAAAAATAATGTTGAGATGCAACTTATAGGCTACAAATATCTGAGAAAAACCATTTTCGGGAATCTCTGTGCATTTTGGCAGAACTCGCTCGATAGACTAAACAATAGTTACCCCCTCTAAGATAGTGTCACGTATAAGCCTCAAATATCGTGATGAAAACATACCTCTCAGAAGGTCATTTTAATTGGGTGAAGTCACTATAATTTCAAAATAATTTCAAAATAAGTACTGCTATTAGTTATGGATTCATAATTATTCATGTTACGATACAATAGTCACTTTCCCAGAGTCACATTCTAAAAATCCTCCAACCACTGACGTGCAGTCAGTTACCTGCAAAGCAGTGTTTTAGCCAGCCCCTATTAGTTCGACAATGTCACATAGACGGTGACAAATGTCGCATGAAAATAATCTGACAAGCTAATTCTACGCGGGTGTAAATTTTGACAGAATCGGCTTCACCAGAATAAAATTGCCAGTTCCTTGCTGCCAGCATATCATATTTGCTTGCTTTAATTAATTGCGACAGGACTTCCTAAATCACAAGTCCTCATTGTAATCTTCGAGCGCCACTACCCTACTTTCATCTCGAAGATCAGAAAGTTAAGTGATTCCGTGCATAACGTCCGTGGCGCCGGCCGGGCTCTCCATTAGGGCAGAAATCCACTCAATTATTGCACCATTTGAGATCTAGGCACCTTTCAAATTCCAGAAATTTTCATAAGGGGGAGGGGCACCCTCCCCTTAGACCCTTCCCCACAACCCAAATCAGTAGATGTCGCATTGAAAAAACGTCCTAGCTAAAGCACTCCTGTAAAGTAACTTCCTTTCAAAACTTCATGGACATTATTGTTTTATTTCAGGTGTTGGGCTTGGCCTGGTTAACATCATTACCATTATCTCTCTGAAAGAAACCTTCGAGTCGACCTACTCTACCGCCTACTCTGTGACTCAACTACCCTCCTACGTCGGTATTGCTTTGATGCCACCACTCTTAGAGTATCTTCAACGGGAATACGGTGAACGTATTGGGATGTGTGTCTTTGGTGTTCTGTCATGGAGTCTGGTGTTATCTGGTCTTTTCACTCCTTCTGGTAAAACGGATAGAAAGGATGAGATAGAAATGAACTTGGATGACCAGGTAATATTTCAGACAGATCAAAAAGGTTATGGTAGTACACAGGGATTGCAAAGTCGTTCTCGAGATGCCATCTTTGAAAAGGAGTTGAATGAAACGACTGATATTGAAGACTGTACAGACAGATTCAAACTCCTCCTAAATGCTTCTACTACCACAGATGGAGGGAAAAAGAGAATCAAAATAAAGGAAGAAGGGAAGCATGAGGAATCAGATGAAAAGATTGTTGCAAGGAGGGGTCTGAAAGCTTGGATATCTTTTGCTAGAAACCATCCAGAATTTTTGCTCCTAACATTCATAAGAATCTTATTTGATCACATTTATACTAGTTGGTCCATCTTTCTTGTACCTTACGGAGAATACCTTGGTTTAGAATCTTCAGCAGCCGTTTGGTTATCAACTCTGGGGGGAATGGCTGGTCTTGTTGGAAGGTTATGTTGTATTGTTTTATTTAGTGTAAATGGAATGAATCTTTCAATTGGTATATTAATACCAGTTCTCTGTGTGGCGTCAGCGTTCGGCATCAGTTTATTTTACAGCTCATTTCTTGCTTTGGCGATGGTCTCCTGTCTCAGCGGGTTTGGTCTCTCTGCCCAAGGCTGCACTCTCCCCAGCTGGTTACCTTCTTGTGTTTGTGAATGTAATTTCAAAACTGCTCTATATGGCTCTCACGTCCTCAGCGGGATCATGACACTTACTGGAGGAATAACCACAGGTATGTCCCTTTCACATCGCCATTTTTTCTTTGCTCTCTTTAGAGCTTCTTTATCCCACGATCGCCGATTGGACAATTATACAAGCATACTTTCACTGCAACAATAGTGTTCACTTCATTTTAATTCCCTGTTCAGTCTCTATACCACTCGAATTGCTATGTGTCCACAGGAAAAAAAGCAACATCACTTGTCAGATTTAGACAAAAAAAATTACCCATATTGAAAATTATCCCACTCCCGTCTTTTCTACTTTCAAATAAACGGCCTTAAAACGCATTATGTGTACTTGGAAAAGTAAAAATAAAGAAACGTCGTCAAAGAGTTAACTTTCAATTTAACATCTTCTCTTTCCTCAGGTGGTATTGTTGATATTTCCGGTTCCTACCGCGTTTCCTTCGCTAGTCTTGCTGTCCTGGGTTTCTTCCAAGCAACTGCCGTTCTCTTCTGTTTATTTTGTCCCTCTGTGCCTTCACCAGAAAAATCGGCATCAAGCCGCAAAGGCAAGAATACAAACTGTTGCATTGATACATAGTTTCATCAATGGCTCTAACAGAGCAGGAAGTGGTAACTCCTTCATCACAGATAGACTACGAATTCGTCGAGGGCAAATTGATCGTTTTTTATTTATTGTTTTTTTCTTTTCTCTTTTGAAAGGCAGCGTTCAAAATAAAATCCGTAAGTGGTCGGGATTCTCAGAGTATAGTATCGTGGCAGTCAAGGCACTTATGTATTAAACAAAAGCCGTTTTGCACTAGATGTCCTAAGGCGACAGAAACAGAAAGGGTGCTCTCGGCCAGAGAGCAATCTCTAAATGTCCCCTAAAGATGTTAAGTTACCTGGGTTTTGAGGAAATGACTTTCTTTGCCAATGAGAGTTTTTAAATGATGACGTTTCTTTGTTACATGGGTCGCAACTCTTTCAATGACGTGATATTGCCATTTCAGAAGCCATTGGGACATCAGTTAATAACTATTGAACAATAGCCTATTCATGTTTTTCAATACAGCAAATGTGCAGGCTCCTCGTTTTTCAACAGTTGTGAAGTGCCAATGCTAGGATATCGTAACGGTCAACTGAATGTGAAACTGGTTAAAGAAAGATTTAGACGTAAAAACATTCAGTGTCGTTCAATATTTCATTTACACTTGCACAAGAACAAAAACGCATTGAGGAAGTAAAAGCAAGGGGAAGAAAATAAGTTTCAAACTCTCTAATGGTTTACATTATTTTTATATGCAAAGGTTATTTCATCTTAATATTGGTACACATTAAAGCATTTAGCTTTATAAGAAAAGAGGAACAAGATAATATGTTCTGAGTGTGATAGACCACTTCTTCGCTACACGACTGCCCTTACAAAAAAAAGTGTGGCATGACACACGTGAACACACGTAATCACGTGTGGTAGGACATATGAAAATGCATAAGGAAAAAAGTGTGGTTATGAGTGGTGCCACATGTGGTATTGGAACCAATTTGACACATAGAACCACGCTTTTCCCTGCATTATTGACACACATGAAAACGTGGGTCAAAGTAGGGAAAACTGGGTGAAATTGACACATGTGTCAAAATAGGGCAAAGTGTGATAAGCGAAGCAGGGCAAAGTGTGACACGGCGGTAGCAAAAATTACCAAAAATGTGGCACAGGAGAAAACTGGTTGATACAAAGCTTAATCGCCACCAGGCATTTTGTCCCTTTCTCTGAAGGTAAACTCATCATGCCGGCAAATTTTGCCGAAAGTTTAGTTCTTCAAAGTAATACCATGCTATTGTAACAAATACAAATGAGCATTGACATCACAATACTCGATCTTTACAGTTAACAAGAGGAGTCTAGTGAAATTATGTCATTTGAGT
>WURT03649653.1:0-14358 GCA_009936505.3 Holothuria glaberrima | reverse complement strand
ACAAATGAGCATTGACATCACAATACTCGATCTTTACAGTTAACAAGAGGAGTCTAGTGAAATTATGTCATTTGAGTACCATCCTGATAGTGTTGAGGCACCGCGGAAACCTGTAATGAGAAATCAACTATGCCCCACATGTGACAATAAGGCACGATGCATAAGCGTAGGAAGCTTTTTGAAAGTGGGGGCAGAAGTGAATGTTGGTGATCAGTGTTCAGGGGGAGGGGGAGGAATTTCATCCAGTATTCAATGCCATATTTTGACAGCGTTTCATCCAAAGAGGGGGCGAAACGAGGTTTCCGTACTCCACCAATCAGAGTGGGCGCGGTCTCCCCTGCCCCATTTTCCTTCACCTGGGCCATGGGACTAGTAACGTACATATCACTCTATCATTTCCGGCTTGTATGATGTGAGACTAATCAAGGGGACAAAAAGGGCAAAGAGGGGCTTATGTATGTTCAACTCACTGGTAAGGAAAAGTATTGTGCATAATTCAAACCGCTAGCCAGGAGTGCCAGGGGTGATGCAAATCCCCCCACAAAAATGTTCACTTTGACACATCCCCACTAAGGATTTTCTGTTAACATCGCCGTAATATATTTTAAAATATTTTAAAATATCTAGCTCCATTAAATTTCCTTGACCTACGTGAAAGCCTCCCCCACTTCTTTATGTGGGTACAGACCTGACATGTCTTTTAAATTAAAGAGAGGTAGGCTATGCCCATCTCCGTAGCCACACAAAGTACTGAACGGGGCAAAATAGCTTGGAAGGGAAGGGGGAAATATTGTCTTCGAAGAGCAATGGTAGGCTAGTTTTAAATTTTCTACGGAGAAAGATTTTTCTGGAGGGAACCCTCACCTGCTTCCTCTACACACACGCAGGAATACGGGCTAGGGCAGGCCTAGCTACCTTATGTTTGGATCTTTTACCATTCATATTTGGCTCAAAAATGACTTCGGGCAGTATGCCTTTATAATATATAATATATTCTCTTCAGAAAGGCCCTACCCATAAATTCTGGCTACGCCACTGATCATTATCGTTATTATTGTAAGGACTTCCCCAAAATTTATAACAAAAATCGAAAGAGGAAGGACACGGCAAGTGATTGGATGTAATTGGCATGCGATCATTGCGATGTAATAACGGATGCATGTCTACATAACATGTGCATTGTCCTGTTGAACGCGCGCGTAGAGCGTGAAAAATATCAAGGTTACATTTTTAGGAGAAGTCGTTACAGCCCCCCCCCCCCTCCAATCAAATTGGGCTCCTAGGCTGCGCCCATGAGTGTCTGTTTTTAGGAGCAAAGTCAAGAAGCCTAGTGACCGGGTCGCTAGCCGTCCACCACCTTGGACTCAGTTTTGACAACTTTGCGTTTCTAACAAAATATGTTGATTATAGTGTCGAGTCTGAAAAAGAATAATCAAAGAGGTTAACGAAAATGATAGAAGTTCTCATCGATTCGGTTTTGTGTTTCTCCAGAATCACGCCGTCAGGGTAGAACAATAACCTGATAACGCAATTGTGGAACATCTACCTCTATAAAGCCAACAAATTTGAAACGGTTGTTACAACAAAATTTAACTGAAAATGAAAGCGCGCTTAGCGTGCCCAAAGCTTTGTTATTTCAGAAAACAAAATAATACAGAAAACAAAATAATTTTATTAGTGAACACCTTGTGGAATCACTTTTCGTCAAAAGTCGGCTGAGTCATACTAGGGTAACTGTTAACAGGTAGAAAAATTTTAATTTCGATCGATTTTGCTGGCGTTTGGGGGCACAATAGTCTGCACTGGGGGAGGGTGGTTTTAAATAGTGCATTTATACTATTTGAACTAGACAGGTGGCAAAGGTTTCACCCTCGTCGGTTTATTAGGCAGCTATCACTTCACAGCATTGGTATCATCGAATTCGACTGACGACTATCCTAGTATATACCAAAAGAACAATATCTCATTGAGAAGGTAAGGTCAAACAACAGCTAGAAAAGAACTAACGTACCAATGAATAAAAGTCTATCTAAATAAAAAATATCTTTTTCCTCAAGTGCATACTGTCCAATACATTAAGATGCTTAAAACTCATAACTGTAATCGTACTACCTGCTAAGACCTAAAAATTGGAACAATTTCAGCCTTTCCACACGGTGTTTAGCATATTACAATTATATTTACAGTGAAAATGAGAGGAGGTGATACTCCTGTTGGCTGAAGATGCCCTC
The DNA here is from genome assembly GCA_009936505.3 of Holothuria glaberrima. NCBI lineage: Eukaryota > Metazoa > Echinodermata > Holothuroidea > Aspidochirotida > Holothuriidae > Holothuria > Holothuria glaberrima. Next base: position 12,127 of record WURT03649653.1, on the reverse strand, counting down.
ATGACGCTTAAATGCATTTCAAAGTGGGTAGCCCTTACACGGTTTTTGAAAATATGAACTGCTCCGATAAGCGTTGCAACTCCCTGCTTCCTTCATGTTATTTGGGTCTCCAGGCTCTAAGGTCACTTTTTATGGACACACACAATCCACGGTAATTAATCCCATGGTAACACAATCTGCAGTTGACCTGATCTGAGGTCATCATTTGAGGAATTGATACTAGACAGCTGTAGGCTTAAGGAGAATTGAGGGAATCTTCAGATGAGCGTTTGTTTGTCATGATTGATGTGGCAGTTACCAATTACCGATCACAATGCCTATCAGGAAACTGCTGTTGCTCAAAATAAAAAAAATAAAAAAAAACAAAGAATGCGATTTCTACCAACTCGCCTATGCCGCTAGCAAAGGAGATATATTACGAACTGTTATTTTTTACATTTTTAAAGGAAATTTGTTGGTATGATTTGAAATATGTTTTCAAGTCTTCCAAGATAACACTGTTCTTAGCTAAGTTAGATTTCTGAACAATATTTATATGGTCATTTGTACCTAGGATGGTAAATACAGGCACTGCATGCTTTTTCTTACCGTCTGCCAGAATTTACAACTTACTACTGCTCTCTGTCCAGGCTAATCTCACTTCTCTAAGAATATTAAAGGGCGTTAACGGTAGCATATTGTCGAGTACGGGGGCTTGTGTTCAAGTACATTTAAACATCCTTGCATAGGATGCATGGCGACAGGCGTCATTGACGGATTTGATCCAAATCGGCCCAGTAAGAGCAACCCGATAGTAACTCCAACTCAGCCCCAAATTTTACTCGGTTCTAAAGAGAATCCATGCGTAATGCGGTAAGCCGGTAGCCTTGGGCGGATAGTGGGAAGGACACCCTTCCCATTAAAAACAATTCGTCACCAGAAAATTGTTCGATTTCTATTGCCTTAATACATTTTACTACATCTTGCCCCTGAACAATATTTCACCCCCTCGGAGACCATATCGTCCTCTCTAGCAACTTGTCCAGCTACGCGGGCCTGAATTCGGGGTGTGTTAAAAGAATTGTTTAGAATAGCTAACCTAACTAGTAGTAGTTCACACTTTACCGTACAAACGTGACAAAATGTTCCAAAATTAACTTTTCAGTGTTCAGGATGAAGTGCTCGTTATATCGCAGACTTATCGCTAAACTCCTGACGAAAATCGATGTTTTGGAAGGGTAATGGTAGTCTGTGTTGAAGGGGAGGCAGGCGTGTACGGCGTAGGCAGACAAGGTATCAACGGAGGGGGATTAGCTTTCAGGGGCAAAATATTTTTCAAGTGGGAAGATGTGTGAAAATTCACTCTAAAAACACTTTGGCCAAATTGACCAATGACTGGGTCAACTATGCAACGAACCAAAATTGGTCAAATAGATTGACTAAACTATGGTCATTTTTGACCACTCTTTGGTAAAATCTGAGCAATAAGTGGTCAAATTTGACCATAGTTTAGTCAATCTATTTAACCAATTTTGGTTCGGTACATAGTTGACCCAGTCGTTGGTCAATTTGACCAAAGTGTTTTTAGAGTGTTGTTAAAATCAACAGTAATTTTAATGTCCAAAGGGCCAATGACATTTAAAGGGGCCACCCTTACCCTTCCTCCTTGGTTGCAAGGTTATGCAAGAAAAAAACAATGAAAAATGACCCACAATATGGCAAAATATGGCCCCATAAACGATACAGGTAGGTAGTGAAAAGGTGGAGACAGTCCCTTCCATCTGGGCAATTTTTTCTTCCTGTAACTAATGTTTCTCCATTCTCCGTACTTTTACCAGTGATTTCTTAGCAAAACAATGTGAAAGTGAGTACCACAAAAACAGGGGACCTGCCCCCTCGTCACAAGCTCCCCTCCTCACAACCCCCCAATACAAAAAAGGGAAAGAAGGAAAAAATAAGAAGTTAACAAAATCTTCTAGAAACGTAACCACAGTGTATCTTTTTGCACGGGTTGGATGGAGGTTGAGTTTAAATCATCTGTATTGAAAGCCCTTTTACGTGTTTGACGAGGAGAAAGGACTATGGTGAGTGACTGAACGATGATGCTAGTCTACAGATCTATGGGCATGAACATATGTGATTGCAATGTAGAATCAAATTAAGTTAAAGAGTGAAAATGTCTGCAATCTGGGGGATCGATCTGCCATTTTTTCATCATAAAGGGAATCTAGGAGGATTTAAGACTCCAGGCTGGAGCATGCAGTAGGAAGCGCATGTCCTTTACGACAGACTACAGGATGGATGCAGCCAGAGTTTAGGGAGAGAAAGATGAGGACGGAAAGGAGAACGGAAAAGACGATAAAGCGAGGTTGGGAGAGAGAGAGGACTCAGAGGCAGCTATGGTGCTGGTCTTAATGTTTTATTACTATCATTAAGGGACATTTTAAATCACTGTTATGGTGAAGATTTTCTTTAATAGTCAAACAAAGTGTGGAAAACAGCCAGTTGCATTACCACGGAATGCGGTTTGGTGACAAAACCCAAAGGGGGTCAGACCGGCTGCATGGTCAAGTAGTTAGAGCATCCGACTTGTAGCCGGAAGGTCAAGGGTTCGAATCCTGGCCGGGTCATACCAAAGACTTTAAAAATGGAAACTATACTGCTATTGTGCTTGGTGCTGAGCATAAGCAATGGAGTAGGGAAAACAAGCCAGTGAACCACAACTGCAAAAAAAGGCCGTGGCCCGCCCGACTTAAACCAACTGTGCCGTTAAACCTCATCTAACTAACTAACCAATGAGTGGGTCTAGAAAAATTGACACGTAAAGAAAAATTAACAGTGAATTTGAATATAATGGATAACTTTTGCAATGTAACATGAGGCAAGAAATTCATAGAATCAAAGGCCTTTTCGGTGCCCTTCATTTATCGTACTTATTTCTAAGCTATTGTTACTCCTTTTTACAAGACAGTTTAAGCAAAATTTTTCAAATCTTCAGGCATTCCATCTCCAACCATCGCCCATCCTCTCAGGGAGGACCCCCTTGCAAAGGAATAGTCGGAATTCTCGAAGCTAATTCAGTTATGCTGTCCTATTATCAGATTATGAAATTGACAGAAATCTTCCGAAGTTTCAGATCGTTGGCCCGCCATGTCATGACATTTCCACTGGGCTCAACCACTGAAGAGCCCGTTAGGAACCGTAAGCAATTATTACCCCACAACCTTACCCCAAGAAATCATATAGCTATTGTATTAGGGTCTTTTAACCCAAAATGTTAATTTCTAATTACGGCATTTTAAAACGGGATAAAATGAGTTGCTATTTACTAGGCCCGGCCGGAAAGTGCCAAATATGAGTATGATGGAAACACTTTCGGTAAAAATCTTCGGTATGCTATACGCTCCAACTGGTAGTGGCACTCCGCCTAGTGTTAAGCTGTCTGATATTGCAAATGTTTGGCATGCCAACAGTGAAATTCATTTAAAGCGCTGCTTCCATAGGCGAATGAGAAGGACAGCACTGTGCCTAGTACTAGTGAGATGAACATTTTTTCACTCTCTTCACGCGTAAGTCAGTGGCGACAGAATGTTTTTAGAAGTGTGCTAGGAGGGTGGCAATGCATGTTGCGTGTGCCAACAAATTGTATGCCGTGCAATTCGGAATACTTCACTGACTTACATATGTGTCATGGAAGTTTACAAAACTTATACAACAGGTTTTATAGTGATGTACCATTATTGATTTCTATAAATTTCCATGTGCAATTTTTTATAAAACTGTAACTCTCAAGACCTCGAAAACTGGGGTCACTAATGATGCTAGAAGTTTGCGGTCCGGGCGCACAGGCCTTTTATCTGTTTGTGGACCGCAAAAATAATTTTGTCAGACGGCACTATGATGTTGACTAATAATATATCAACATACCACTCTACCCACCCTGAAATACATCTCAACAAATCCCTGTTATGGACTACCTAATTGTCTATCATTATTTCGAGCATGGATCAGAACTAGTACCTTCTACTCTAGTAGTTCCCTTTTCTCAAATATTGCATTATTTATTTGAGAACCACTATTTTTGTAAACTTGGAGAAGAAAGGCTGGATGAATCATGCACCACAGAGGCTTCCTTACAGCTGCATTAGCTACCACGCACTCATCAACGAGAGGCAGTTATAGTTTTTTTAGTATAGGTTTTTCGAGGAACCCTTTAGCTAATAACTCCCTGAGGAAACTAATTGTAAGCTTGCTGCTCCATTGACTACGTAGCAGGCTGTACGGCATACTTCTTGTTCAGTTATACCATCAAGCCTTCAAAGGGCTGAGGCAAACCGAGTTGGCGACGCGGATAGCTGCTCCCTGGTATTAAACAACTGGAGGGGCTCGTATTCACGCGTACTACGGAACTTTTAAGGTGCCATTGGGACATTTTAAGCCATGTCAATATCTGGACTTATTGAGCACTTTTGAGAAGTACGTAATGAATCAACTTTTGACTTCGGAGTTCTAGATATTTCGATATATTAGTTGAATACATTAGAACTTTACTTCTTACTACTTTCACAATCAAGTGTTGAGATATTTACTCCGACATCGCTATTTCAGTGGCAATACTTTAGAAGAAAATATTCAGAGTTCCACCTACACTGAGTATCGCGGTGTAAGAATATTGTGACACTACTATTGATATTGACATCCGAGATCTTAATATCACAATATTTTGGTGTATTGACTTTAAAATATTGACCTTCCAGGACTGAAATAATACTGACATATGGATACCTCAGATGTCAATATCTCATTATCTTGCAATAAAACTAACACCGTGAGATCGTGTAATTGAGTATCTAAATATTTAACGCTGGAAGTACTGGTATGTCAAGTTCTCAGGAGTCAATATTTTAATATCTCCCTATCATATAAATACTCTGTGATCATTTTAGTGAATATTTACACATTTTACACTTATTTATTGATATTAAGATCATGAATGTTGGTTATACCTTACAGCAAAGATGGTAAGTGGTATTCTGTAACTAAATATCAAAATATTTTCTGCAAATCATATTAAATGATCTCGGATGTAAATAACTAAATATATTGTCACAGTATTGAGATATGGATCAATATTTAAAATATTACATAGATTATGGTTAAACAGTGATACTCTAATTTTCTTTGTGGAGGATCATAGAAAAATTCAGATACAGGGCTGTGGCTAAGGTCTGCAGAAAAAAAAGGAGCAATGGCGGATCGGAGAATTAAAATTACCGTTAGAAAATTTGGCAAATTTGGCGATCTAGGTTGCAGAAAATCTCACCCTTCAACAGATAATTACAACTCTGCGGAGTCATGAAAAAGTAACCAGAAACATGGAAAAAATTTTGTGTTCCCACGGACCTTCCAATCCTGTGGAAAACTGTAAAAGTAAAAGCAAAATTTCAAAATAAATGGATTAATATGTCTACCACGTGTTGCTTTGCTGTATGAAAGAAATTTCGCGACCCTGATATTGCAAGAAATCCCAATCTAAATTATTTGCGTAGGAAGCTGTTCTTAGCTGGAAGGGGAGGGGGACTTAACGGGGAAGTAGTAAACGTATTAAACTGCACCCTTTGAGAGTCCTAGGGAGTAATTTGATACTACAGTTTGTGCAGTATTATTGCCAGTACGTTTATTGAAAACTTTGGATATATTATCAAAAACATTTGGGCAAGATATAACAGCCTCACATGACACAGTGGTCCCGAAAAACTCACATGAACAGGCATAACTTTCTAAAAGCTTACAGTCTGTGATCCAACTCCCGGCCCCCTCTCTCGGAAAAAGAAGAAATTCAAAACATTATCTTATCTGCTATAAATAATGGGTACCTTGTAATCTTATATTGAGGTCAACAAACATACTGAAAGGGATAATATGTAGTCATTCAAGCAGAATTAATTTACCCCATCACCCTAATTCATAAATGACTTTTTTATCATGTTGAAATATATTTGTTCCTGATTTGTTGAATTCATTGAGACTAACCCCTTGCTTTATACATTTCTTGACATGTAATAGTTATGTCCAAAAACATCTCCAGAGATAATTTTACAAAGCAGATAAGAGAAGATTTCGCGGTGTTTGCTGAGTTTTCAAACAATTTTGGGGCAACAGCCTATTGTGTTAAATGAAGAGCTTTCAGTTCTGTATCTACCCCCCCCCACCCCGGGCTGGTACCTGCTCGCCACATTTACCAAAATTTGTGTGGTCTATCAAAGCACCTCACACTAAGGTAGGGTGGTATTGAACAATATTGGCTAAGTACTGGAGTGTCAAATAAGAGGTATTAGGATTATCAAGGCATATGCATAATTGAATGATGTATCAATAAATTCAATCTTGTTCAGTGGCGTCTGCACGGGGGCATGGGGGCAAGTGCGCCCCAATAAATTTGCGAAGGAAAATTTTAAAATGATCCACAACGGCGCTTACAAGCCATAGATTTCTGTAGGGGGTAGGTGATGTGTGTTCATCACTGAATTGTGAATCTATTTTAATCACTTTTTATCACAAGTCGTTTCAAACTACCAAAATTCTCGCAAATCCTTCTCAAAGTATGATTTTTGCGCGTTCCGCTCTCGTGCAGCTTCACGGCTTAGCTGCGTTAAGTATCAATACCTTCTCAAGCATATTCGCATTATTCAATGATGAGGGTTCCACAATTACTCGGATTGTTCTGCATGTAAGTCATTATGCATAGAGGAGCAGAGCATTGCAATAATGCAAAGAAGTGGAACTCAGGGGAGACATATTTAATGAAAACTGAAAGCTTACACGAATTCCTCGACAAAAGATTCGCCCCCTTATTGGCGGGTGTATTTTTAAATGTCTCAGAGCAAAGTATGTCCACAACCTTCCTTATGAAAATTATTTTAAATGCAACATTTCGGCGCTCTACGCACACATTCGTCACATTACACACTCCATATTTTATGACCATCATTATTTGGGCGGGGGCAATAATACATTATTGTGACCAAAGCACTTTTACGACAAAAGTAAATCTTCGACCTCGGAAGGAACCTCGCATCAGTAGAGAACCTTAGAGCAATGTAATACCATGACACGATGACATTCGTAACATATAGTTGTCGTTACATATTTTTATAACAAGAGTCATTCATGCCACAGCCAAAATATCACAAAACAATGATAATATCTAAGCATGTAATTAATTAAAAGACTTGACAAAGATACCTGCATTTTGCATTTAAGCTACCTAATCTTAACACGAATTTTTCAGGGGTTAGGAGTTACTCTTCTACTTAGACAACACACCTTTCTTCACAGGCAATCAAAAGCAACACTCCACTTACTTGCGAAAGTTTTCCAAATTTAGGCAAAATTTTAAGCATCTGGTGTAAAGTTTGGACATTCAGAAATAAGCCTATTTATATATCTCACTTCTTCTCTGCGGGAACTGAGCTCCTTGACAAAGTATAGAAAGAGGGGATGGAGAATGTTTATATTTTTCTCAGTCTGAATGTACAGCGCTTTTATATATAAGTCTGGACGATTAACCGGAAGATTTTCGTCCAAATGATAAAAAGTGGCCGGGGGAAACATCAGTGGCGGAACAAAGTGGGGAGGCAGGGAGGGACAGCCGCTCTCCCTACACGGACCACTGAGGGGCGCAAAATGTAGACGAAAAAAGAAAAAAAGAGAAAAAGATAGGAAGACAACGAATGAGATAAAATGGGAAGAGGACGAAAATGAAAATGAAAACTTGTGTACTTTTAGCGCCCCTCAGCCTCCGGTATACTGTACTAGCTGTCTTCTAGTCGACAGATTGTCGTAGGCCTATGTATGAATTCCTTGCTAAATAATGTATATTGACAATGATGATGTTGTCCATATTCAGTCTTCAGAATTCAAGCAAGTATTTTAGTCTTTATAATCCAAGCACGTTATCGTGGATTCGAGTTTAGCTTGGGAGTTGGAAGCTGGAACTAGTTTTGGGTTTTATATTTCTTACTCCTATACGTTAATCATAGATGCAAAATGTTCTTTTGTCGCAAAAGAACGACACCGTCATCTGGGCCTTAAATAAGGGTTTTGCTGAGTTCCCACATGGGATGATCGAACCAGTGGCGCCGGCACAGGGGGAGGGCATGGTAGGAGCGTGCCCCCAATTGATTCCGATTTTTTTTTTTTTTTGCAAATTTTTAAAATGATCCCCAAAGGTATTTAAGCTATAGATTTCTGTAGGAGGTAGGGTGGGGTGTGTTTTCGACCATGTAATGGATTTATTGTAATCATTTTCTATCACGAATGGTTCCCAAACTATCCGAATTTTCGCAAATCCTTTGCAAACTATCAAAATGTTTGCTCGCTCCGCGCGCTTCAAATCTCAAATCAATGCTGTGCTTATTATCAATACCTTCCGATGACAACTCCAGGAAAGGCTATAGCAACAAGCGTTGAAAACTTTCACGAATTCGAAAGTAGAAGACTCACTTTCTGATTGACAGATAGGTTTGTTTGGGGAATTGGCAGTGTCTCGATGCAGAGCCTGAATGCAGTCGTGGAAATTATATTTAATGCAAAATTTCGGAGCGCTTCTTGAGCACTTGTCACGGTCTGCACTCCATCTTATAACCATTATCAAAGTAATGATAAAGAAATTATTCTGATCTCAACAATTTTCGTAAAATACATCTCCAACCTCTGTAAGGGCCTCCCATCAATATGGGATCTTTGAGTAACCTAGTTTGTCGCATGTTGTGAAAGATTGGAGTACGTATTTTGCAGTTTTACACTTTCAAAACACTTTTACTGCGCGCACTTATTATGGATGGTGAATGTCAATGCATTTTTCACGGCCGGAAAAGCGTTCTGAAATGCACTTGTTAGTCCTCCACCCCCCTTTTGCTATGCCTATCAGGGAGGTGATATATCCTGTACCTGTACTCTCCCGCTCATTCCCCATTGCTGGAATCTGTTCGTCTGGATTCTGGTAAACGATTAGTAAAATAAGGTCGTTGTAGAAGTGCTTGGGGTCATACCCTATCGTGTCATTTGGATTCCAGGTAACAAGCATCATGTTGGTGCCCCCTCCTTTGTTTAATTAATCCAAAGCTTCCAGGAGGCTCTATACGGGTCTCTGCTACCCTTGGATACCTATTTATAATATACAATGAAGCAAAGGAAAAATCAAGAATGTTTTTGTGGAATCAACGCAGGTATTTTCCTTGAAAATTGCCCCGGATAGAAGGCAGGAAAGTAGCCGGGGGGGGGGGAGAACTTGAGGAGGTTTGTTGACAACATAGATTACACTTCTCTTAAAGAACATAGCCTACCATCCCATTTCACCTGACCAAAAACAAGAAATCACTGATTATGGACATTTTTCAAACTTACGATCACTTCCAAAAATTTCCCAAATTAGCACCGTTTTGCATCTAAGCCACCTTAAATTAACAAAAATTTCTCAAAGAGGAGGGGAAATCCCTCCCCTTAAACCCCTTCCCCAAGACGGCGTATAAAATCTTAGAAACATATAGAAAGGCACAATTTACGCAGACCTGGGTGACTGGGGTCACATTATGACGTATCTGTGGTGCTCCCCAATCACTCCTGGAGGCCCCACTGGATTGAACAAACATGTATAGTCCGGGCCCCGGTTCTGTGGGCGCACGTCGAGTCACTTGACCCTATGCAAGCAACCCTTGTGACGCTACTGGGAAACATTTATTAGCCCTGATTATTGCTTACTTAAAGGAAGTTCGTACTCTCATCCCCCGACACTGCATGTGTTAGTCCATGGTTATTTTAAAACAAAAGATTGTCACTACCGCTCTAATTAGTTTATCATGTTTAGCTATAGTCAGCATCCAAGACAAAGTGTCGATCAGTTATTCTCAAACTCGGCCAATTGAGAAGCAGGGACGAAGTCATGAGATTCAACAAGAAGAAAGGGGAAAGAACTATTAAAGTTTAGTTTGAAGCTATTCAGTTTAAGAAAGTTCAAGACATATTGCAAGGAATGTCATAGACTAGTATAAACGTTGAGAATCTGATTCAATTTAATTAATACAAATTTTAAATATGGCTTGCAGAACTTTAGTATTTAGTAATCAAAATATAATTGAGGATGTTCGAATAGGTTTTAAACTGTGCAATCAGCTCAACCAGCAATGCCTGAAAGTAGGCCTACGCAATGATGAATTACGTTTCGAGAATGTAATTTCGTTGCAAGTAAATACAGGAATTTCTGGATTGCACCACTGCATAAATATTGGCACCGTGTACAACTACAAGACAATTAACGAATTTTAAAACTCATGAAACGTGAGAAAATTTGAAGGGAAGATATCGAGTGACGACACCTAAAATACAATACGTAAAATACATGTCAAAATGGATTTTAATTTCTGCTTTCCCACTTGCTAAACTTTTTGCCGATGATGATTTATCTTAAAACATAAAATTAGTCCAGGTTCAGGGCCGTAACGGGCGGGCTCGAGGACCCGTCTGAGAATTAGTGCAGTAAACTATTGAGGCATGAAGAATTCGGATGTCGATGCCATACCTGATTATCTTACTGTAAAAATGTGCAGAAATTCACATTAAACATTCATATCTTCATGACACCTCGAAAGCTCCGTAGAAATCAACACACTAAAACAAGACTGGGTTATACCGCAGCTCAATACAGTGTACTGTCTCCCTGTACTGTCTCCTCGAACGTCTATCGAAGTATGTACAGGAGAGTTTGCAAGCCATCATGCTGGATTAGAGATAGCAGTATTCGTCTGACGCAGGAAGGGGAAGGCTATATTCTTAACTTGGGCCATTTAACAAGTAAACCTACTAAGTGACCAGTAAAATGGGTGATAGGCCTACTGACTTTTACTTGCAGAAAGTAAATAAATAACTCACTGTATCTACCACGTATGTCGGATCTTCACAAATAGCATATATTCACCAGACCCGTGACTGGGACCTCTGATATAGGGGGTACTGGCACCTTATGAGGAACACGGAAGATTATGCTGTGGTAAGTGGTGCTCCCAGATGATGACAGTTTGCAGGAACCGCAAGGGATGATATCTCAAGCCTACCACATGTAACTTAAATCGTTTCTGCGTTTGCACATATGTGCGAAAAATTTCGCTCGTTTGCTGGCAACGTCCCCTTCCTTTTGCAATGCAAAGAGATGAAAAGCCTGCCCAAGTGACCCGGACCAAAACTATGACCATGATAATGATTTTTCAGGTCTTTTTCAAGTGATGAGTTGGGTACTTTGCGTCGGAACTTCGGTGAGGAGACCAGGGCTGCCATAATTTAAAGCCCCGGTGTGGCCCAGTGAAATTTCAGTTAGATCCAAATGGAAATTCCCTGAAATGTCCGAGGAAAATTGAAAATTTGGGGTTTTATTACAAAGTGAGAAAATGTGGGTTTCTATTGAAGAATCTACCCTCCCATAAGAGCAAAATAAAGACGCCGGGCGATTGATTGCGAGTCGTCAGGGTATATACTTTATCGTACTTATTGTTGCCCCTGACAAAATTGGAATATTTCTCCAATGGAAAAGGGAGGGAAGAGTACTTTCCCACCACCACGTCTGGACTAGTCACTGAGACACTTAAAGTTTCTTACAAAATATGTTTACCATGATGCTGAGTCTGAATTAAAAAAGTCTTCCGACGGCTAGAAAAGGAGGATACAACAGAACTTTTCATTCATACAATTTTTTTTCTCCAGAATTGCGCATGTACGGAGAACAATAATTGTTGATCCTTTACTGCTGAATAGAGACAACATGTTCAACATGTCTAAGTCGGGTGTTAAGGCAATTTATAACTGAAGATGAAAGCGGAGCTGCTCAAACTGTTTTTAGTTTAAGTCTATAAGGGAACAATTGTTAACAGAACAAAATACGTTACCCACTACACTCCTTCTAAATTATTTTAAGTTTGGTTAAAAATCGCTTGGAGGCATGCCGAGTCAACTGGTCACAGGTAGTACAATATTACTTTTCAATCGATTTCCAGACTACTCGGGGGCACGTTGGTCTGCATGGGTGCACGACCCCCGTGCCTCCGAATGTCTATGGGCCTGTTTCTTACTACTGAGCATTGGTTGTAATTGATATATA
>WURT03649642.1:0-19158 GCA_009936505.3 Holothuria glaberrima | reverse complement strand
TTTGTGGGAGGAGATACGTTTTGAAGATATTCACACAACAGCCTTTAATGACCCCTAAATGACCTTTGACCTCAATTTCTTGAATGTGACAGGTAGCCTATAGTTCAACGACCAATGTGTCCAAGTTTCGTTAAAATTGGTTAATGAATGTGCGCCTGAGAGCATTTAAAGGCAATTGTGGACAGACGTGATAGATAAGAGTGACGGTGGCAGATCACAATAGCTCAAACAGCTCTAAGAGCTGGTTTGAGCTAACAAAATCAGATTTTATGGAAAATTTGCACTTTGAAGAACGTGGAAGTTTTTAAATCAAGCCTGATTAATTTTTTTTTATAAAAAAGGAAGCAGAGTACGAAAAGTTTTTAGCAATTTTGCTTGTCACTTCAGGCTCCAATTACAGGCTTCTCCCTATTCACGAAGACCAAGGATAACGTACCAAGGAAAAAATAATCCTTTGTGCTCTCCATATTTGTAGTATAGCACCATTGAAGCTTTACCTACTTGGTCTAGTCTAGTATAGTAGCATTCTTTTTCCTAGGTCATTAAAAATCTGTTAAGGGGGTGGATTCAAACGGGGTACTGCTTCAGAGTGAGCTCTGATTTTATATACACTTTACACTGAAGGGCAAGTGTTGGTCATTGGACTACAGCTGTTGCACTCAAGTGGGATCACTCGTGAAAGAGACAGTTGCTCTTACCCATTGAAGTGCACTGTGACAGTAGGTTATATCCTTTGAAAGACAGTTTTCTTTCTTTTTCCCCATTTCCCCAGCTCCCCCCTACAATACCTGTTTTCCTGTAGGTGCCACCTACTCCCTACAATATGCTTAAATCCCCTACGGTAGGGGAATCCCCCTATGTGTGGCAGCCTTACTGCTTACCATACATACAGTACTGTAACACCAAAAGGCATGTTCTAACATGTTTGGGCAGAGCTGGGTTCATGCTCAATTAACTTAATCGGCATACAAATAGCGTTTCGTCACTGTTTTTGTCATTTCGAAATCAACTACAACCAATCATCATCCTTCACGCTGTGCTAGCTAGCACAGCGTGAAGGACCATTATTGGTTGTAGTTCAGTATCGAAGTACTTTTGTGAAGTATTAAAAGATTTTTATTGATCTCAGAGTTAATTTTTCCTCCTAAAGCCACCAGTACTTACCAGTTTACAAAGCTCAATAGAATGTGTTACCCCATAACATTTTAAAATTGTAAAAACCTACGATATTTTGGCACTCTTGAAACGGGAACCTCAGGGAACTCCCGTTGTTAGAAACGTCACAATACAGATAGGCTACGCATTGCAACAAATCAGGCCGTGGCCAGACGACAATAGTATTCTCACTGTTGTAGCACTCGTTAATATTCAAGCTACGTAGAGTTTTGTACAGAACGTACTGCAATTCTACAGTATGAACTGTCCCGGTGGCTGCGTGTTATAATTTTAGCGGTAACTCCCCAAACATTTGTGCAGTACAGTACTGTATATATACTGTACATATACAGGGAGCTGCTACAGGGAAGCTCTCTGGTACATACACGTTTGGTTGCGATGCACTGTTTCTTCTGTGGCCTACTACCTACTGTACCCATACTGTGCACAGCTTACTGCGCATGCCACACAGTTTGTGTACATATGTCGTCATTCATTCAAACTGACTTCACCTACCATTGCCTTGTATGGAAAATACTACATAATTTCATTGATCGTGATATTGAGACTGGGCAACCCGTCAGTTTCTAGTGCGTTCATTTGACGACATAAAGCGCCAGTTTTAGGACTACAAATTGAAGGAATATCACACTCTATCCTCAGGTATACAAGCGAACATCAGTACCGATATTGCCTCTGAAGTGTTCTACACATGACGATGGGACAAACTGACATGTTTTGAAGATTTGTATCAATAATTTTTGTGTTCAATTTTACGTTAGCTCAGCGGACCCATCCAGCTAGTGGAATTTACCTACTACTGACACATACGCAGTAGGTTTGGCTATCATGTTAGGCTAGGGGGAACTGTGCATGCATGTGTCTGTACTGAAAGGGTCCATACAGAAAACTGGCAGGCGGGGATCGCGATTATAAACAATATTTATAATTCTTACTAGAGTTGTCTTTGCTTTTTTTTTACTGAAGAATTTTTTTTCTACCTAGGCTATATGGGGAGATGGAGGGGGGGGGCTTAAGTAAGCTATTAATTATTGTCAGAGAATGGTGCATGGTGGTTTTGTAACATACAATCAAGAGGATTCACCGACAAAGACAAATTGCCTACGGAGCTATTAAAAATGGGACAAGAACCTCGGCTAAAAAATTGGAATGCCGTAACACATGTGAGTGTAGGGTCAAAATAAATTTGGTGGCTGTAAAATCAAGGAGCTTAGATGGGAAAAGGGGCCATTAGGTTGCAAATGCTGTCGCTAATCATGCAAAATTATTTAAGGCCTACCGCCATACTTTGGTTTTACAATGTCACCACAGATAAATTCAAAAACTACATGTGGCAGTAATACTGTAGGCCAAATACAACCAAGTAGAAACGGCAGGAAAAAATGAGAGCTAAATTATTTGGATCCTGTATAGGATATTGTTTATACTCGATTATGCCGCTCTGGTATGACTTGAATCAGACATAAAGGGGTTAGTTGTTTCAGGTATAACAGTGGCAACCCATGGTTTACTTATCGCCCGATTTTCTTGCACACAATAAAAAAACAGACTTTTGGTGGTAATCACTTCCACTTCCCAAACTTTAAAAGCAGTGCACCGACGAAGTGTTTGCAAAGAATACTGTACAACACATGTCTTGTCCATTGATCTGAAGTGTTTGAAAGCTTATCCTGCTACATAAGCAACTGAAACGTTAAGTGAATGATCAGTACTTTTCCAGATCAAAAGTTTGCATTTTAAACTGGTGTTCCATTTTTAAAGACTGTCCACGATTTTGCACGATTTTGTACGGTAAAAAACTGACCTCAAAAACCGTGAACCATTGCACGATTTTTGTACTAAACTTAGCTGTTGAATTTTTGTACGATTTTTGCAATTGCAGAAATTCATATGGCTTAGCACAAAATCGCGTAAATTCGTAGAAATATGATTCTTCGAAACTGTATGGGAGTCAACGATCACAGTACTGTCAGCCTCATGGTTCTTAGATTGAGGTTTTTGTAGAGAGGAAGAAATCGGTAAGAAAAAACAGACACAGGTTTCAATTCTGTATTTATTACATGAACACCATGAATCTTTTCAGTCTTGCAGCACCTCTTCCATGTATGATGAGGCTGAACACAAAATGTGCTCATTATGAATAATTCGCAATTTTGTGCTTTCATTCAGATTTTAACTAGCATACAACCTGCGTACCAGCATGCTGTTTTCGCCAATACTATCAACGCCTTATATTAGGTTTATATTGTGAACTTGATGTGTGCAGTATTCTTCGTAAACAACAAAAAAAAAATGGTTAGAACTCAATTAACCCAAAGCTCTAAGCCATTCTTTCAAGGCCAGAGTTCTTTTGTAACAGTTCTTTTGTGTGCAAAAGGATTTACCCTGAGAGGAAACCACCTTGAATGTATTACGATACACACACAGAGGAGGTTCAGGGAGTGGGTGCATTCAAGTGTGACTCAGTAAGTGCTTGTTGTCAGGTTCATTACAGAGGCTAGCAATGGGGCGACTGACCATGCCGGGCAGTTAGATAAATGAGCGATCCCTAATACCCCATTCTACATACTGCTTGGTTGTTAAGTCAAGTGACAACTAAACTGTACTTTAAACAAATAGGTGGTTTTTCAGAAAAAGGGCATCTGTCACATTACTAGGTCCTACGGGTGTATACATACTTGTCCTATTTTTCTTCCCTGAAGTTACTGAAATTGCACAAATCTTGTCAAATTAAGCATTTCTAAGCATTTTGTATTGGGGAGGCTGAACCTTGTTTTTGATTGCTGTCCTAGGGGAGGGGTCTAAGGGTTTGAGGAGTTTGGAAAATTTATTGATATTTGAGGATCCTCAGATGCAATTTGGTGTATCCTTTTAGACAAATGTTAAGGTAAATTACTGCAAATTTTTGACATTTCTTAGCCCTTTGGAAAATATTTGGATATTTGAGGATCCTTACAGGTAATTTGGTGCATCATTTTGGACAAATTCTAAGGTAATTATTGCAAATTTTTGACATTTCTTAGCCCTTTGGAAAATTTTTGGATATTTGAGGATCCTTATATGCAATTTGATGCATCATTTTGGACAAATTCTAAGGTAATTATTGCAAATTTTTGGCATTTCTTAGCCTTTTGGAAAATTTTTGGATATTTGAGGGTCCTTATATGCAATTTTGTGCATCATTTTGGACAAATTCTAAGGTAAATTACTACAAATTTTTGACATTTCTTAGCCTTTTGGAAAATATTTTGATATTTGAGGATCTTTATATGCAATTTAGTGCATCATTTTGGACAAATTCTAAGGTAATTATTGCAAACTTTTGGCATTTCTTAGCCCTTTGGAAAATTTTTGGATATTTGAGGGTCCTTATATGCAATTTGATACATCATTTTGGACAAATTCTAAGGTAATTACTGCAAATTTTTGGCATTTCCTAGCCCTTTGGAAAATTTGTTGATATTTGAGGGTCCTTATATGTAATTTGGTGCATCAATTTGGACAAATTCTAAGGTAATTATTGCAAATTTTTGACATTTCTTAGCCCTTTGGAAAATTTTTGGATATTTGAGGATCCTTATATGCAATTTTTATTTGATGCATCATTTTGGACAAATTCTAAGGTAATTGTTGCAAACTTTTGGCATTTCTTAGCCTTTTGGAAAATTTTTGGATATTTGAGGGTCCTTATATGCAATCTGTTGCATTATTTTGACAAATTCTAAGGTAAATTACTACAAATTTTTGACATTTCTTAGCCTTTTGGAAAATTTTTTGATATTTCAGGATCTTTATATGCAATTTAGTGCATCATTTTGGACAAATTCTATGGTTATTATTGCAAACTTTTGCCTTTTGAAAAGTTTGGCATATTTGCAGGTCCAGATGCAATTTGGTGCATCATTTTGGACAAATTCTAAGGTAAATTTCTGCAAATTTTGGCCATTTCTTAGCCCTTCAGAAAATTTTTTGGTATTTGAGGGTCCTTATATGCAATTTGATACATCATTTTGGACAAATTCTAAGGTAATTACTGCAAACTTTTGGCATTTCTTAGCGGTTCAGAAAATATTTGCATACTGGCAGGTCCAGATGCAATTTGGTGCATCATTTTGGACAAATTCTAAGGTAAATTACTGCAAATTTTGGCCATTTTTTAGCCCTTTGGAAAATTTTTGGATATTTGAGGATCCTTAGATGCAGTTTGGTACATCATTTTGGACAAATTCTAAGGTAATTATTGCAAACTTTTGGCATTTCTTAGCCCTTTGGAAAATTTTTGGATATTTGAGTATCCTTATATACAATTTGGTGCATCATTTTGGACAAATTCTCATTAGTGCATCATTTTCATGGGTTTTTGTCCTTGGAAAATGGGGGACAGAGGCGGACTGGCCATTGTCTGGCCATTGTGGCGATGTGGCGACTGCCGCCAACACAGAATCGTAATGCAGTGTGCGCAGGAACTGATTGTGCTCCGAGGGCCCTTAGCTCACCATAATAATCCCCTGCCTCAACGGTGGCCCCTGTAAACTGTTTGGGCCAATCATCAGAAATGGTCATAGAAAATATGACATTGACACTAAACAATGTTCTGGTTTGAGAGTCAGGGCTGGGATCAGAATGCTGGATAACCTCAACACTAGCTAGCCAGTTGGGGCATCTACAGGTGGTTTCTCACCAGGTTCAACATCTCAAAGGGCCACTTCTTCATTCTCATTGATCCCTGTTCACTAAGATGGCTTAGGGAAAGTAAGTGATTAGTAACTTACAAACATCGTAATTATTGCAAACTTTTGCCATTTCTAAGCCCTTTGGAAAATTTTTGCATATTTGAGGTCCTTAGATGCAATTTGGTGCATCATTTTGGACAAATTCTAAGGGTGAACCAGAAAGCCCTTCCTTGCCATTGAAAATTTTGAAATTTACTTGGAAATTCTCTGGAAGTTTTGCTTTTCAACCACTAATGACCCCAGATGACCTTTGACCTCCCCAAAACAAATGGTTCTTCCTCCAACCATAAAGCATCCATGTACCATGTATGAAATCTATCCAAGCTTCCTTCTTTGAGAAATCGTGCAAAGAATGTTCTCACACTTTGACCCCAGGTGACCCCCAGATAGACCTTTGACCTCAACCAAAGACAACATGGTTCTTCTCACCTTAAGGCATGTACATACCAATTATGAAATCTATCCAAGCTTCCTACCTTGAGATAACTTGTTAACAAGATTTTCAGCATTTGACTCCCCATGACCCCAGATGACCTTTGACCTCCACCAGAAACAAAAGGGTTCACCTTCTCACCATAACACATCCACATACTACATAATTATGATATCTATCCAAGCTTCCTACCTTGAGATATCGTGTTAGCAAGGTTTTTGGCTTTTGACCCCTAGTGACCTCAAATGACCTTTGACCTCCACCAATAACAATCAACATAAAAAATCTATATACCAAACATGAAAAATGTCAGACATTCCTATCTCGAAATATATCTTGTTTACAAGGTTTTCAGCTTTTGACCTCTGGCGACCTCAAATGACCTTTGACCTCCACCAAAAGCAATAGGGTTCTTCCTCTCAACATGGATAATCTATACACCAAATATATAAAGTGTCAGTCATTGCTACCTCCAGATATCGTGCACTTTGGTGCACCCTTTTGGACAAATTCTAGGGTAAATTACTGAAAATTTTTGACATTTACAAATAAGTGGTTTTTATCCGTGGAAAATGGGGGCAGAGGCAGACTGGCCATTGGGGCGATGTAACAACTGCCGCCAACACAGGATCGTAGTGCAGTGTGCGCAGGAACTGATTGTGCTCCGTGGGCCCTTAGCTCACCATAATAATCCCCTGCCTCAATGGTGGCCCCTGCAAACTGTTTGGGCCAATCATCAGAAATGGTCATAGAAAATATGACATTGACACTAAACAATGTTCTGGTTTGAGAGTCAGGGCTGGGATCAGAATGCTGGATAACCTCAACACTAGCTAGCCAGTTGGGGCATCTACAGGTGGTTTCTCACCAGGTTCAACATCTCAAAGGGCCACTTCTTCATTCTCATTGATCCCTGTTCACTAAGATGGCTTAGGGAAAGTAAGTGATTAGTAACTTACAAACACCGTACCTCCCCATCCACCTTCCTCAAGTGGGGCGATGACAGATTTTAATGTTTCTAATAAATACCAGGCAATCAAAATTTCAGAATTTTCCCAAGAGAGGCCCCCACGGAACAGTGAAATGACGTTAGGAAGTTCAGGAAGTTTCTACCGTTGGCCTTACACTGGTCATAGACCAAATGGTAAAGAAGACAAGTGAGCTGAGACAACTTTGTTTTGTGTGATTAGGTAGTCAATATGTAAATACTATTTCAGTGGCGAAGGTACAAAGGCGTGGGGTGCACGCCCCCTTCGATTTCTGAAAAATTCCGAACATTTTCGTCAAATGAGCCCTATACGAGTTCAAGCTATAAATTTCTGTTGGGGGTGGGGTGAGGTGTGTGTTTCGACTGAGTGATAGATTTTTTTAATCAATTTCTATCGCAAGTTGTTCTGAAACTAATAAGAAATTCCATAAATCTTCCGCAAACCATCAAAATTTTTGCGCGCTTCACACAATCCCACAAACACCTCATAGCTGTGATTATATCAATACCACCTCAAAAGTATTCGCACTATTCATTGGTGAGGGCTTTAAGGCCAATTGTTCGTGTCCTTAGGAGTGATTATAGAGGAGCACAGCATTGCAAAAAAGTGAAACATTGGAATTCAAGATAAACCATATTTCATGAAGATTGAAAGTTTTTATGAATAATCAGGAAAAAGACTTGCCGTCTGATTGGCAGACAAAATATTTTAGGGAATTGTGAGTTCCTCAGTGCATTTTCTGCCATGAGATTTTTGTCTTGGAAAAGATTTCTAATGCAAAATTTCGGCGCGTTCCCATTCCCCATCTCATGACCACATGGTTATAATATTCGGACCAATACTTTCTAAGGAAAAACAGAGGTAGGCCTACGTCTCCAACCTTTGTACAGTAACGGCAACGCATGAACGGAGGATCCTAGAGTAATATTATATCACTAGTAGCCTATTCAGTAACATCTGTAGCATGATGTGAAAGATTGGAAATATGTATTTAATTTAGTTCCTAAAAAATACATAAATTTTGTAACACAAATGTTACTTCAAAAGGTAGCATATGTGGCACCGGACGGCATCTAAGGACACCAATTTTTTTCCAAAAATTTTCAAAGGGGAGGGGACACCCCCTCCCCCAGGCCGGGGATCACACAACATACTGCATATCCCCCTTAAGAAAAATCCTATGTATGCCACTGCACAAGATCACTAATCGAGAGTTTCTAGGTATGCAATTATTG
The DNA here is from genome assembly GCA_009936505.3 of Holothuria glaberrima. Taxonomy (NCBI): domain Eukaryota; kingdom Metazoa; phylum Echinodermata; class Holothuroidea; order Aspidochirotida; family Holothuriidae; genus Holothuria; species Holothuria glaberrima. The sequence continues at coordinate 10,592 of WURT03649642.1, read as the reverse complement.
TAGTTCGTACATGTGCCAAGGGTAGTACCGTTTTGCATCTAAGTCACATAAGACAAACAAGTTTCTCAAAGGAAGGAGTCGCCACCCATCCATTTAGACAATATACCCTTATTGTACTACCAAAAATAAAGATTCACTGAAATATGCGTATCTTTCAACATTTGATCAGTTCGAAAATTTGCCAAAAAAGCACCATTTTACATTTAAGCCACCTTAAACGAACAAAAATTTCTCAAAGGAGAGGGGGACACCTCCCCCTTAGACCCCTCCCTAGAACGAAAGAATGATCAGCCGCAGGAACAACCTATGGCAGGTACGCATATGCTCAACTAAAACTGACTATGGGGGGATTTCACGTGGGCGTTACAGCATAATTTATTATTCCCCCCCAGTTACCAACTCCTGGCGGTCCCACTGCACTTTTTCATTTACACAATATTCTATAGGATTGTATGGTCAGTATCTACGAAGACAAGTGAGTTAACCCCTAAAATGGCCAATTCTAGCTAAATGACCACTACATAACCTTTTTTCCTCAAATTGCTGGACACCACGTATGTACCTTTGTCTAATGATGATACTGACCACATGTTATGATCATCAATGTGTATGCGAAGAAACATTTTGCCCTCTTGATTCCAAAATAACCCCAAGTTGACCTTTCATACTAATACCTAAGTAACTTTTCCCCTTTAAAATCCGCTTGAATGAAATGTGGTATGTTGAAAATGGGCTTAGGGAAGTGCAGTTTCCTGGGATCTGGCAAATATTTTTGTCCAAAATTTTGTAATGCTAAGCGCCAACTGATGATGGTGCTCCGCTTAAATTGTGTCAAAGGGCCGCTCACTGCAATTTGCCGCGGCCTCGTAAAACCCCCAGTCCGCCCCTGATGGGGGGTCTAAAGGATACTACTTCCCCCAGCCCCCTCCCCTAGTCCCCCCTTCCAATGCCCTTGCAACAACCATACACTGGGTCACAATGTTAATATTATCACTGCCACACAAGGACAATACAAAAGGTCACTCAACTTGATATCACTTGCAAATGTTGTCACCTATGAAATGCCTCTTCCAAATTTAAGCCTACTAGCAGATTACATGGGAGAAAATTTTTAAAAATACAAAACGCAAGCTATACTCACAATTGTGCACTTACACTCATACAGTGTGAATGCAAAACAGGAACCATACTGGAAAGCTTCTGTGGCCTACACCACAAAATTATACCATTCCTATCAAGCAAAGAACCTTCCTTAACATGTCTCAGAAATAGGTGTACTGTTTCTTCTATAATGTTCCAGATGTAGGCTAGGCGGATCAGTGCAGTTTATGTTACAAAACAATGTCTTTGTTCTCCATGCCAAAGAAATAACATTTCTTTGAATTTGGCAATTACACCATAGCCAAAACATTTTGCGCACATTTTCATAAGCCACAAATCTGTAATAATTCTGTTTAACTTTCCAGTATGGCACAGTAACATTCATACCACTAGCAGGTACTATTGCTTTACTAGGAGTACATGAACAGTAAGCTAGCTGTAGGATGCACACAGAGTGCTAGTGGATACTATGTATGGTAAAAAGTAAAGCACAACTGTCAATGCAACTCAACTCTAGGTTTCATGCTTCAGCCATGTGATAAACTTTTAAACCAGAAACCCCAAAGGCTTAGCGATTCCTTGCCATAGGAACTGTTGAGACTTTCTTAAGAATTCTTGGGAAATTTTGCTTTGCGGCCTCTAATGACCGCAGATGACCTTTGACCTCCCCCAAAACAAAATGGTTCTTCCTCCAACCATGAAGCATCCATGTACCAAGTATGAAATCCATCCAAGCTTCCTACTTTGAGAAACAGTGTTAAGAGGGTTCTCAGACTTTGACCGCTGGTGACCCCAGATGAACTTTGACCTCCACCGAAGAAAACATGGTTCTTCTTTATACCATAAGGCATGCACATACTAAATTATGACATCCAATCCAAGCTTCTTACCTTGAGATATCTTGTTAACAAGGTTTTCAGTGTTTCACTCCCCAAGACCCCAGATGACCTTTGACCTCCACCAGAAACAATAGGGTTCTTTTTCTCAACATGATAAATCTATACACCAAATATGAAGTGTTGGTGATTCCTATCTCTAGATATCATGTTTACAAGCCATTTACAAGGTTTTTGCAGTTTAACCTCTGGTGACAACAAATGACCTTTGACCTCCACCAAAAACAACAGGGTTCTTCCTCTCAACATCACAAATCTACATACCAAATATGAAAAGTGTCGGTCATTGCTATCTTGAGATATCGTGTAAACAAGGTTTTCAGCTTTTGACCTCTGGAGACCTCAGATGACCCTTGACCTCCACCAAAAACAATAGTGTTCTTCCTCTCAACACGAAAAATCTATATACCAAATATGAAATGTGTCGGTCATTCCTACCTCAAGATATTGTGTTTACAAGCCATTTATAAGGTTTTCGCAGTTAAACCTCTGGTAACCTTAAATGACCTTTGACCTCCACCAAAAGCAATAGGGTTCTTCCTCTCAACATGAAAAATCTATATACCAAATATATAAAGCGTTAGTCATTGCTATCTTGAGGTATTGTGTTTACAAGCTAGGCGCCACATACACACACGACATCACCATCGCATAGATTCCTTGCCTGCCTTTCGGCAAGGAATCAAAAACACATTCCTATGGACATTCACATTCACATTTTAAACATGTTTAATTACCTGTTCTTCCATATTTTGCTAATTTTTCTGTATGGAATACAAAAAATTGTCAATTTGGCAGCTCTGGCTAACTGATAGAATATGCATTCTTCTGCATGCATGAAACATAAGTGTCATGTTATGCTCTGTTAAGTGACTAAGCAAGCACTACCTGAGTTACTTCGCCTGATATCATCACCCTACAGTATTACCGAGTGGAATATTGAAATCTTCAAACCTAAGAGTATTGGCAGTAATGTACTGTACTACTGCACGTGTGAAGCATAGATACAGTACCTATTTTAGTCCTATTTTCATTAAATATGGCTAGCTGCTACACAGACAATTACTACTTGACTATGCACTGAATCAAAGTGTCACAGCTGTTGAACATGCAAATATCAGCTAGTCTGAGAAATTTCATTAAAAATTACACACAAAAAAAAGTATACATGCCTAATTAATTGCAAAAGCTGCACTTCCTACCTGACATAGGTTTTTACATACAGCCCCTTGCTTTAAAGTGGGCATGACACAATAAATTAACTTTTGTGCATTGCAAGATGGGGTACAGTGTTGTATAAATATCATTTCACACACAGTTAAAACCTCTGCTATTCAGCGCAAATAGAATTTGAAGAAAAACATACAAAAATCCAGTTTCGAAAAATGCCACAACCGGTCACCTGACGGTTACGACACAATTGGAGGCACAAACACTGTGCTATATAAGGAGGCATAGCTATATGGAGAACTATTAAATGCAACGCTTCGATGATGTTATCTTAGCAACTTCATGAAAAGGCTTACATCATAATACCTGCGCAACATACAGAGCAAAAGCGTTGACCGAGCTGGGACTTCGAGGCATATCATTGGTCAATATACAGGTGTGCATATGTACGTGCGTTTTAGTTTCCCTGCATGAACCTCAGTTCTGTTTTTGTGCACAAAGAACGCGGTCGGCATGCACATTCTACAGAACAGCTATGCACATGTATGGACAGTCCATAACAAGCGCGCCTATACTCAGGTGGGCTGTTCATCTCCTTGGTCACACGCGTTGTCCTAGTATCGTAGCTCAGGTGCTGGAATGATGTACCAACTACTGGGTGTAAGCACGCAAATGATTGGGTGTGTAGAGCAATGAATGAGTAGCCTAGTGGGCCTACAGTAGTGTTGCTAACGGTGCCTCCAATGACATCACGTCTTGAGACACGCTCACATACCTTTTTTTCCCTCTCGGATTTCAGAAGGGCTGAGCCTGGCCTGCATTTGGGAAATCACATGGTCGTATTCCGGTATAAATGGACGTAGTTTAGTCCGGAAAACATTCATTTTATTTCAAGCTGTATCCAAAGATTACTTACTGAGAAACTTCCTTTGGGCATGTCATACCCACTTTAAGTTTTTTTCTAAAAAGTTCACTGGTATAATGAAACACATTCTTACACCTTTAGCCTGATAGGATGAGACAGGGTGATGTTAAGATGCATAAAAATGTCAAGGGCATGTGTCTAATTACATAAAGGCATCAATGTCTGTTACTAAAAAAAGGACCATTTGCCAAATTGATTGTACAAGAAACATGGGTCTACATAGCTTTAAGCTATGTAGACCCTATGTATGTACTACTGTACTCCTACTAAATACTAGTTCTGGCAAATTTCACATCCAAAAATACCAATACCAGTATGACAGGTATCTGGCAATGGTAAACAGCATTATTTTTTCCATGATACTAGCAGACGCAACTGTTTCACCAAATACAACATGAAAATTATCCATCATTTCTACCTTGAATTATGTTTAAAACCAAAGCATCACTAACACACACACACACATGTACATTGTTGTGATTGCATAGATTCCTTTTGACTTTGGAATCACAAGATGCATGTCTAGACAAGTTGCAGTGCCATGACATTAGCTAGCCACAGCAGGGTGGGCCTATAGCTGGGCTAATTTTCTAATGACGTAACCAATGTACATATACAGTACATATCGCCAAACAGCTGTAGTAACATACCATACCACGAGCAAACTGTAAAATGAACTACGTAGGCTAAACTGATCTTGTTTTATCACGAAGCTAATACTCGGCGATTCCCTGGATATATAACTTTAAGGTACAATAGAAATACGATGGCGCTATTTGAAAACACATTCAACATTTCGGATCAAAGCTTGTACATAGCAGAACTGTTCTTAAAATAGACTGCCCACACATTTTACATGAAGAAAAGTCCCCATAATACTCCCTTAAAGATCGTGTGATATGAAAATAACATAGTTGGATATTTGATGTAAAAAGCACTAAATATCCAGAAAATAGCAGCAATTCCCATTAAAATCCACCACATATTGACCATTTTACAGGGTGATTTCTACTTCAAACTTGTATCATGAATAAACATGAGCTAAATATGCAAATATGTGACATCACAAGATGGACATACTATATATGGCTCATGTTAGCCTTTGCTTCTTCAACCTTAATTTCAAGGACACTGGAAGCGTTGTTATCCCAAGAGGGGTTTATTATGAAAGTTAAAAATTCTTTCCTTCAGAAACATAGATATCACTCAACAAACTATGATCTATCTGATCAGTAATTAAGAGATACGTTATATAGGGTTAACAAAAGAAATCTTAGCACTATGCAACACTCCACATTATTTTTGTATATGCAATGAGTTTTTTTCAGAAACCATCGAACTTTGAAGATGTATATTTTGAGAACGGTAAAAGCTATTGAAATAATTCCAACGGATCCTTCATTAGACTTAATTCTTTAACGAACAAGTGAAACAGTTCTTTTTGGTGGCATGTCACACCGCCTTTGAAAGGTCACGAGGTCACCAAAATTAGCTGGGTAAAAACAAAACAACAATCTCTTCAACTTGGATTACACCGTATTTCGATAAAACCAACCGTCTAGGAGGAGATCAATTAACCGGTCAGAATCCCACTTTTGTGTCGGTGACATTAGTTGCTGGTACCTGCGTAGCAGGCACCGCAACTAAAAAAAGCCCCAACTTTAACTAGCTTTATAAAGCCCAAACTTTCACTAGCTTTATGCTATAATGGTTTGTTACAACTTATATCTAATCAAGATTTTTTCCCCCATATGCTCAAAAAGATGCCAAAAAACAAACCTTTTTACGGGCAAAGTGAATGTGGACATCTGCAGCATACTCCAGCAGAGGTTTCTCATCTCCAATGAAGTCTGCAGTCGAACAGAAACTAAACAGATTATCCATCCCTTCTTATGCAACTGTTTAATATTATGATTTAAATTAGTGCATAACACATTCAAGGAAATGACCAATTGTGCAACTTAACATGAAGTATTGACCTCCCCTTCTTTCCTTAACCAGCATCTTTCATGAAGTTTTAATATTGCAAATAAGTTGAACCAAGGAGACACTGTATTAAGCATAAACTTTATACCTGAGTAGCAAAAGCATATTGGCACATGATTAAAGGGGTGCAAATGAATACGAACACTAGGTAATAAACTAATCACAACTATGTTGTCAACATTTGCCCTTTAACTGATTTGATGTCATCAGTCTTCGTTGAAATTTTGGTTATCAGAATTTCGTTTTTGGATGATCTCTCTCGGAGTGTGCAAAGAGCATGTCAATTTAAGACAAAAATTCTGAAATAAAAACTGTTTGTGGGAACTGCATCTTCACTGTGTTCAGTGTTATTTTCTCAGTCATAAATATTGCACTAATCTTTCTCTCAGAATTTGTCTTATTTCCATCAGAAGTACTGAGGTCTTAAAATGTCAAACTAACAAACAAATTCAGAATTGAATCCCCTTTAAGTTATCTCTTTCTGTTGCAATTTAAATCGGGCAATGAATGACAAAGTTCTTCATGATATAGTGTTGTTTTTACTTAAATGTTTCAGTATTGTTTCCAGCATTTTTACGAATGCTGAATTTTGTGTCGGGCAGGGGTCAAAATAAGCAGTCGAATACCAGGAGCTACTTTCTGCCAAAATTAACTCCTGGTCCATGGGCCTTCAGGCTAGATCAGGAGCTACTTTTGGTGCCCAGGAGTTACTCTGTATTTTAACATTTTGGATTTTCTTATTGTTACTACCTGCTGACCAGTTTGAATACAGCTGGATGTTTATCTCTATGGGATCCGGGCCTGCTTTTCTCAAGTCTCCAGCAGCTATCTTCCGATCAGTGGGCGCAAATAACACCCTAGCGCCCGCTTATTTTGAAGAATGGTGTCGGGTACACAGAGAACCTTTCATGGGACACAGAAAGTGTTACTGAGCTGTGTCTGGCAGGCCCAAGTCTTTTGATAGCCCAAAACATTACCTGACAATGAACACACATGGCACACAGAACAGAGTACACTTTCTGCACTATGAAACTTGGGCAAAACTGGCAGTCCTCAATTCTTTTAAAACGATATTACATCCTTGCATAGAATGCCTGAGCAGGTACACTGTAGTCATGCTGCTCCCATACGTGTGAAATGTCCTAAAATTTGTTCAAATCCCTAGGTTAAATTAGGGCTTACTTTGCTTTCAAACTTTGACTGGTGAATAAATGGGCATTCAGTCAGTCCCCGTTCAAACTTTACCCACAAACACAAGTACAGCTGATAATGAGGTGTGTTGGATAAGCTACTGTAATATAATGAATTTTCTATATGCTTGTCTTTTCAGTGTCAAATTTAAAAAAAGCCTGCAAGCAAGAGAAATAGTTTGCTTTTGAATATGAAAACAAGTAATTGGCATGGATGAAAGGCTTTATTTCATAATTTGTGAAATTCTGCAAAGGATTTAACAGCCATAAACCTACTGACACTGAGTATTTTACAGTAGTTTAAGCAGAGTCTTATTTTCAGTTTTTGGTTGGTCTATTGTGTTCTTCAGTTGTTCCTGGGACACCAACTTTTGGCCTAGTAAAAACACTGCATTTCAATATTTAATGTGACAGTCATAGATTAAGTGTGTGGAACATTAATTTTGGTCAAATGGTGGATACAAATACTCTGCCTTTTTCATCACTTTGCTATTTTTTTTTTGGGTAGTACATAACTGCACAAGAGGTACAACAAAGAGAATACATAAATGAAAAAGTATATTACCTAATTTCCTCAGACTGTTTTCAAATGATTCTGTGGCTTCAATTGTACACTTGTAATTTTCCAACTAAATGGTAAAAACATAAGTAATTTAAACTAGATGGTAGTAATAACAATTTATAAAGGATTAGAGAAAGAAATACAGAAACTGTGCAACACTCCACAACATAATTTTTGCATAGCCAATAAGAAATCTCAAAAATGATTTCACTGTGAAGAGAGGTATCTTATGAATGCTAAAAGGTATTCAATAATTCCAATGGATTTGTCATAAAGGAGCTTTTTCTTTCAGTTTACACAATCTGCCTCATTCTAAGACCTTACAATACAATATTAAGCAAACAACAGCTAATAAAACAACATCTCTGATGAACAATTGTCCCAAAATTTCACAAAAAGATCACAGCAAGAGTGACTGCTACAGCACTGCTGTTATCAAGGCACTGATGGTCAAAACTCCAAAGGCTTCAGAGAGCAACTTCTTCCCCCAAAGACAAGTTACTTTTTTAGAGACATTAAAACAAACAACTAGAGCAGCAATGCTGCTGTATCCTCAATACAGTCAAACGTTTGTTAGGATGAGAATTAGGGATATGATGGTGGTTCTCATCAGGGTTCTAGCTACGGCGGGCTGTGCCGGACGGGGTCGCTCAGCACTCCTTATTTGCGCCCAGCACTCATGTTCCAATGTATTGTTCCGCCCAGCACAGATTTTCCACCAAAAATTGAAAAATAAGAAAAACATGGAAATAATTATACAACTAAACCAGAATGCAAAAAATGCATTGAGGTTTCAATGATTCCAAATAAAGCCTTGTTATCCCATTTCTTTCAGTCACTGGTTAAATGCTATCTTAATGTGTTCTCAAAATATAGTTTGTGTTCATATTTGATCTTGAGAATTCTTGCTTTTTGACATCTGGTGATCCCAGGTAAAAATCTTGGCAATCCTTGCTTTTAGACCTCCAGTAACCCCAGATGAAGATCTTGTGAATTCTTGGGAAATATTGCTTTTTGACATGTGGGGTGACCCAAATAAAGATCTTAGGAAATTTTCTTTTTTGACCTGTACTGACCACAAATAAAGATCTTGGTTTTCAGAGTTTGACCCCCTGTGACCACAGATGACCTTTGACCACCAAAAAAAAAAGGGTTCTCAGTCTCACCATAACACATCTGCATACTAAGTATGAAATCTATCCAAGTTTTCTTCCTCAAGATATCTTGTTTTAAACAAAGTTTTCAGGGTTTGACCCGTGGAGATCCCAGATGATGTTTGACCTCCACCAAAAAACTAGAAAGCCAAAAGGCTTAGTGATTCCTTGCCATCTGATAAATTTTAAAAAGCATGAGTCACCCTCGTGATAAGTATGAGATCCCACACACTTCTTCTACTTGAAATATCATGTTAATACAGTCAAAACCTGTCGAAATCTTGTTACCTAAAATGATTTTTCATCTCCCCTTAACAGAAAAGCCCAATGGGCATGCTGGTTCCTTGCTGACTGAAATGAAAGTGAGCCATGAGCATACCATACAAAAATTTTTAGCAAATGTGAAGTTTGCCTGTATCTCTGTTGACTGCTATATGGTCTTCAAAGTTGTTGGCAGTGAATGCTTACTTCATCTACCAAGTTTCACTACAGTTGCACAAAACCTGATCTGTGCACATCTTGTGTTAACAAACAAATTCAAGCATAAATAATTGCTCTGAAGAAAAACATTTGCAAGGCAAGGGATATTCACACAGACAGTATACAGTTGCAATTTGTTTGATTCAATTCAGCAATCACAATTCATTCACGCTCAAGGGTATCTGATCCAAATGGTCAGTAACTTAGCTCTCTTCATATAACTAATAACCCATGGTAGCATTTATAAATTAATTCCAATTACCAATTGATGCATGCTCACATGGATGTCCCTATAAGGACAAGGACTGTCTGTCAAATAAGCTAGTGAACTTCCACAACTGTCCTCTGCTTTGTGAGCAGAGATTCTCCAATTAAAAAGTGGTGTATTTGATGCAGGTTTTCATAATGGCAGAATTAAGGATAAAAATAATAATTTCACCTAAAATTGAGATACTTGGAATCTCTGCAAGATGTCCCATTTCTTTCAGTCATTAGTAGAATGTGATCTTAATGTGCTGGAATGATACAGTTTTGTGTTTATATTTGACTTTGGGAATTCTTGGGAATTTGCTTTCTGGGATCTGGTGATTTCACCTCTGACATCTAACAAAACCCACATGAGTTCTCTGCTGGCTTTAATGCAACACCATGTGAAGTATATATCGTAGCTTCCTACATTGAGAGTGTTAAAAAAGTTTCCAGAGTTTGACCTCCAGTGACCCCAGATGACCATTAATCTCCTCTTCGTAATTCTTCTTGTGATAGAGTGTTTACAAGATTTTGACCTTTTACTTCTGGTGACCCTAAATGACCTTTGACCTCCACTAAAATCAAAAGGGATCATTTACTCAACATGGGCAATCTACATGCTAAGTATGAGATCCCTCACACTTATCCTTCTTCAGATATAGTGTTTACAAGATTATGGCTTTTTTACCCCTGGTGACCCCAAATGACCTACAACCTCTGCAAAAAAAACAATAGGGATTATCTACTCAATATGGGCAATCCACATGCTAAGTATGAGGACTGAGTGCATGGCCAAGTGGTAAGAGCATCCGACTTGCAGTCGGAAGGTCTAGGGTTCGAATCCTGGCCGGGTCATACCGAAGACTTTAAAAATGGAAC
>WURT03649631.1:0-11416 GCA_009936505.3 Holothuria glaberrima | reverse complement strand
CTCAGAAATAATTCCTCTGACTCATTTTTTGTGCCTTGTCATTGAAAACTAGTAGTTTTGCTGAAGTGATGAAAATTGACAAGGAAGGACAAGGGATCCTTAACAGTTTGTATGTAATGTACTATAGCTGGAGTTTGAAGGGCAAATACAGTCCCTCAAATTAGAATGCATTTACAACTTACACTCCTGGAGGTGCTAAATTCAGTACGGTTCATTAAATAAGAGAAATTCTCATAAATAATGTTTAATGAAAATTAAATTCTGTCTTTTTCCATTGATATGTAGTTGATCTTTCACTGTGAGATTGGGGAATTGTTAACACTGACATTGTAATATTTATCATGTGAGCTGCTCACAAGAAGTAGGTATGCTTAGTTCAAGTCTACAGTACCATTGTATGTGTTAGCATGTGGAGAGTGTTCACAACCTTTTGGGAAATTTTGTAAAATGACTCACCCAAGGAATAAAAATTCAGACTTGACTGAGACCACAATGTCAATTTAAAGACTGAAGAGAAAGTGGTGTGAAAACAAAAACCATTTGCATTTTCACTCATATACTCACTTTGGGCACAAGTAAAAACACCACCTCAAGTGCTGCAAGTTTTTCAAGACAACATGGCAATTTTTTGGCAGACCAACCACCCGAAATCCAAGGGCTTTCAAGACTATTACATTCACATATTTTTGCAGACATTTCCAAATGTCCCCAGTGTGTGGGAACCCAAGTTCTTACCTTGTATTCCTGAAGGTCCTCCAGTTCTTTATTGACCTTAGCTAATTCAGTCTCTCTGTTCATAAGGGTTTCTCTGAGAGCTGGAAATGAGATAAAAACTCTTGATCAAGGAAAAAAAATCAAATTTGAAGGAAAAGCTAAATCTGAGCTAAAACACATAACTGAAAAGCAATGATAGTGTTTTAGTCTATTAAAGTTATTTCTAAGATGAACCAGTCAGAAGTTAAAAAAGTTTGTGATAGCTTTGCATCAAACAAGAGCAACAAGTATTGTAAGGAGAATCACTTCTATCAAATATTCCGCCATTCTATCACTAATTAAAATATCTGAAAAAACCACATTTGTCTCTTATTAGGTATAGGTATTGTCCCTAATTTTGCACACCCCCGTGAGCCTACCACAAATTACTCCACATCACCCTTGCAATGCAAAGCCTTTAGCTAGCCATTTGACTGTCATAGCTGAATTGTGAGATATATTTATCGAAATGAATCAATTCAAGATCAATTTTCTGCTAAAAATAGTTCAAAAAATTGAAATTTATTACATGCTTTCTGATGCAATACTTTTGGGAGAAAGAATGAGATGTGTCTAAAGTACACCATTTTCTTGGGCAGAGTAAGTTGACAAGACTCTTCAGTTCTGAAGTCTGTTTACTAAGATCTTTGTGCATGTATATCTGAATGGATTACCCTTCAAATTCAATTACTAAAGTACACCATCACTTTGATCTGGGGTGTGCAGAATTATGGAAATATAAAGGAAATTGTTCCTGAACAGCCTAGTTTCAACTGATTGTAAGTTCCTCAACTAGTATCCAACTGAATCACTTTTTATGTCAAAAAGAAGTGGATGAGCTAAAGATTTTCCTGTTGATGACTTTATGAGTATGAATGGTTGACAAAAATATCAGCAAAAAACCTAAATAAATGCAATAAACTACATAACCATGCCACTGCAAATAGTGCAAATGACAGCACTAGCAACCCAACAACCTAAAAATTATCTATAGAAACACAAATACCACAATAAATTACAGTAACTATTCCAACAGTATTCCAATAAATCTAGCAAGTTGTTTTAGGAAGATGATTGGTGATGGTGTAGAAATACTCTGATAAACTCACTGCTCAAGGTGGTGACTAAAACTTTTATTACCATATGGTACATGACTTTGCACAAAGTTAGAACAAGAGGTCATTTAATGGTGGTACTTTAGTTGTCTGCAGGTCACAGTGCCCATCTATGGTTCATTAAGTTCCCTGTCAAGCAGATTGTGGATGAACATGTTTGTGTTACAAGCCATTCAATGCCCCTTTGTACCAAAAAAGAGTGTATTCACCATCTTTCCAAGATGGAGGGGGCAAGAAGGACCCTTGTTGAGCATCACTGCCCAAAGATGTGCCAAAGACCTGTGGACAAAACTTGCTTTAGCTGACCATAAATCCACTTTCTAATTTACCTAGTTTGAAACCATTTCATCTTTCCTGAACAAAGCAACTTGAACTAATTCTTCAAATCTTCCACTCATTTGTACGAGGATTTTATACACAGACCTAAGGAATGCTGGCCAACATACTTTAAGCATATTGAATCAATGGATGTGATGACTATGTTACCTTGCTTCTGCTTTTCATATTCAGCAAGCATTTCTTCTTTCTGTTCATGGATGCTACGGATCTCCTGCTGATTCTGGTCGCTCAGAGTGATAATAGTTGACTGTCTCTTGTGAGCCTTTTTAGACATGTACGACATGTATTCGTGCTGGGAAATGAATAAAACATTAGGCAGTCCTAACATATCTACAGCCAGCAAAAAGGAATACTTGTATCAAAACAGTTGAAAAATATTGACATTTATTATTATGAATAATAAATAGACTTAAGAACATATAAAAGGGGAATTTTATGAAGACCCTCTCTACCTTATAATGAACACCAGCAAAACTTTTTACTAATGTACCTTTTGATGCTTGGGAGTAATATGATACACTACTGCAATTAAACTTGAACCTCTCATAACTGATATGCATATTACTATAGCTCTTCCAATTATACATCAATCTGTTCTATATCATATTTTTGGCATGTTTGTTCCTATCTTTTCTGAAGAAGTTTACATGGACTATAAATTCAAAACATAACCTACTTCTATATTTTCTTTGGTTTCAGCCATCTTGACTCTATTGGAATTCCAATAGTATTAGACCTGGTAACCCTACAATTAGATTTGGTTGGCTTGACTAGAATGATACAGTTCAAGTAGTATGGTAACAAGGTACATATGTATATGTAAGTGCTTTACACTTCTGATTGTCAGTTAAACTGAGGAGGATCTAGACGAGGATCGAAAATAGTTCTGAATATAAGATGAAGCTACAACTCTTTTTGCATTCCTATAATTATTTCTAATTGTTATAGTCAAGATGGCAGAAACCAAAGTAACTATTACTGGTATAACTCTGTCTATCATTAACAGACAGAATTCTGTGGGATTTTCAAATAGTATCATCTACTTCATTCTGTCATTGCAGGAAAGTTTTATGTTTGTAGAACAGAAAACTTTTATATTTGAAACCATTATTTATAGATATAGAGTGGCAGGCAATCGATCATAAAAGTAGTTGGATAACTATCTTTCAAGAAAGATAGCTTCCACTTCCACAGAAAGAAATTTCCTGCATTGTAGATTGTAAATAAGTTGTTAACCCATACTTTCAAATTTTCCAATTTGCCAATAGTCTTTGGTGCAATAGTCATAATCTTGCATTGCAAAACACTTTTGTGAAGAACAGCAATTGCCAGAGTTTCCTACTAAATGGTTAGATATAAAAGCTTTTTTTCTGTCAGTGGTATGTTGATACATTATAAACACAATATTTCCCATTAAAATAAAAATATTACTACACTTAGTCTTACAGTCTCAACTTTAGTCTGTTGTGTTTCTTCTGCAAGCCACTCATTTTCTTTCCGACTGAATGAGAAGTTAAGGGTACAATTTAAATTTTCATTTCAAACACACACACACAAACTGAAACAAAATAAATGACATAAAAGCAGGTAAAACCGTTTTCAAAAGAACTGCTTCCTTCAGACAAGCAGTGTACATTACGTTTTAAAACTGATAAAATGGGCCTTTGATGGGGCAACCAACAACCATTTCATAGAAGTTCTGCTCTTCATGTGTTGACATCTGCTTTGTTGAACAAATTCATAACAACTTTTTCACAGCCAGTGTTTCTAATTTTATTCCAAGGCAAATTCACTTATGGTTGCCTTTATTTATTATGTTACTCCAGCAGTGTAAAAATACTGCAAGCACCAGATATTATACATGCAACATTTCAATTCTAAATATAGCATGAGAGAAAATTTGATGTCCATCAGCCAGAAATAAGAAAAACTCCAACCACATACATCTAGTCCTCTTTATACGGTAGCAAGCAAACTGTGCAGCTCAACTTCCTGGCAGATATGAACCTCATTTTGACTCCAGAGAGCTTGAAATGTTGACATTCACTTGGGCATGACAATCTGAAAGGTTTTACATGGCCTCAATTGATAGAGCCTTCCCAACTAATGAGAATACTTGAGAGAGAAACCACAAAGCAAGCAAATTAGTAACGTGTCCTACTCCTTATCCGCGAATTGTGCCAGCCAGACTGGAGAAGAGAAAGAAATATTGCAAATACCTCTAATGGGCCAATACTGCATACACCAATACTGATATGAGAGAAATGAGGTTACTATAATGGGAACCCTATATATGTTACTGTGCACAGCCACTAAACATTTTTCTTTTTATTTAAGCAAAATAAAATATGGAGAATTATACTCAGACATATGAAAGTAAGGAAACATTTTTAGGATGTACATAGACTGAGAAATAATGGTTTGGCAGTATTCTAAATTTTACATAAAATTAACAGATAATACAGGATGAAAAAATGAATATTGATTGACCAGTGCCAAAAATAGGTCAAACTGTATTATTATGTGATTTTAGAAAAATGAGGTGTAGGACCATCTGATAGAAGGATAAGTAAAATACTTCAACCCTTCTAACTGTAAATACCTTACTATCATATGACCCTGCTTCTTCAATTTAGGATTGACAAAGAACTCATCTTCCCATGACAGCATTGTTCAGCACAAACTGCAGTTACACAGATGGCAGTTTGCACAATCCATTATGTTAGACAATTTATACAGTACAATTAACAAGGATACAGCTCTTCCACTCGTTTCTTCACATTAAGCAGTTCCTCTGTCAGGGATTCTAGTCTATAATGACAAAAAAAAAAATTGATAAACAAAATAGGAATTCAAAATAATCCAGGCTTTCTTCACAAGTGCAACTATTTTGTGACAAGTGGTATGCATATATGCTATACATTGTCAGTTTTGTGCCTTTAAATGTTTATAACCAGAAAGCCAAAAAGCTCTGAGATTGAGTCCGTGCCACTTCGATATATACTGTACTGTGAGTACTTACTGTGGTCTCAGGATGACGAAGTTTCATTGCAAAGCTAGTGCACTGAAATACAGGTATAGAGACCTGTGAGATCAGATATTAGCATCATGCCAATATGATCATTCATCAGCTTCTTAATTTCAATTTTGGCCATTACATGCCAGATCAAAACATATTTTGCTTCAGAAATCATACTTAAAAAGGTTTTCAACTTTTTTTGGACCTGAACCAAACTCAAAAGGTTGCTTCTAATTAATATAAAGCACCCACATGTTGTATATGATTCATGGAAATTTCTCTTCTTGGGATATTGTGTTTGCAGGGTTTTCACAGTTTGACCTATGGTGACCCCAAATAACCTTTGCACCTTCACCAAAAATGAAAGGGATGATCTTCTCATTAAAGTTAAGTATCTAAATGTCAGGTGTGCAGATCTCTCATATTTAAGCTTCTAGAGAAACCTCTTACCAGAAGATTTCAAAGCTTTATGCTGTTTAACCTCTAATGATCCCAAATGATGTTTGACCTCCAACAAACTCAAGTTTTCTTGTAATTCATATGGGGAACTCACATGGCATGCATGAGATCAATGGCATAGGGGTTTCCATTCTTGAAATATGGTGTTTACAGTTTTTTTCACTTTTTGACCTCAAATGACCTTTAACCTCCACAAAAACTGTAGAGATCATCTTCTCTGGCCATGAGAATAACCACATGCCAGGTTTTGAGATACAATGCTGTTAATATAAATTATAAGTTCTGTAACTGGGTGGGGGTTAGGTTTGTCATATTTTCTATAAGAGGTCAAACTGAAAGCTGACTCAACTCACAGCAACATCCATTTTGATCACAAAACTCTGTACAATGTAGCACTTGGTCAGAGGATAGTGGGGTGAGTCATTCATATGACTTTCACGCAACTGCCTACTATTAGTGAGCACATGTGAAAGAGTTCAAACATGAAATGCTACTATCTATAACAATTCCACCCAATCAGGAAATCATCTACCTTATAACTAGCTCCCCTACTAAGATCAAATGCCACAAGTATGTCATAAATATGTAAACATCCTGTACTATTCCTTTCCTACAGAAGAAAATGCCAAACTGGCCTATAGCTAATGTATAGGTTTGCTATCTAGACCAAAGGTCTGGTCCACCAGACTGAACTTTTTCTTAATGAACTGGCATGGGATCAACATTGAGAATGTTACACAATTAGTTGATTAAAGTTTGGCCTAGTAGACCTTTTTACTACAGGACGTTCCATCTAGTGGAACCTTCTCCGGGTAGCAAATTTCATCTTTAAAATATGCATGTGTAATATATAACATATACTAATTTTGCATGAGAGTTCACAGTCACTCACAGTGTGCAACTGTGGAACTGGCTATGGAAAGATTAGCAATTACAACAAAATGGGGAAAGGGCACTTGATCTATGGGTGATGCTTTTTTAATTTAAATTAACTTACTCTTTCTTCAGGAGAATTTCTTTCTCTGTTGGTTCTGTGGGATCTGAGTTGTCTCCCTTCTTCTTCCCCTTCTTCTTTTTCTTCTTCCCCTTTGGTGGCATTTTGATATCTTTTACATCTGAAGAGGATGGTGACTCTGATGAATATTTTACAAATTCTTCACCTCAGACTCCAATTGTGTTGTCATCAGGAACTCTTGGCTAATTTACACCCTCAAACTGGCCTCTGATTGGCATCCACTGTCTGTAGCCTACAGATTGGATTGAGGACCTATGAAAAAATGTTCATTGAGTTGTTTATACACACATTTAAAACCTGAATCTAGAGCAAAAAATTTTAAACAGAAACTACCATAAGCTTATAATTTACATCACACCGTATATTCTCTAATAAACGCCCGGGAGGGGGGGTGGTGGTTGCATTTTTGAAAAGGGGGCATTTATATGAGGGTATATTTAATTAAAAACATAACTTACTGCTAGTGAATCTATGTACCCTACATGATACTTAACATATATCTGTGTGTATGTAGGGCAATAGGTTGGTCTACATGATGGCTTCAACTGTGCATGCAGCTGTTAGCATGTACACAGTTAACATCATATTACTACACTAATGCTCAGTATAGTACTGACCGAAAGGCACATTTCCCAAGTGAGAATGCTGTCTGTGGAAAGCATTGCAAGGTCATCATTATGTAGTAGCTTACTTACAAGATTCTGCTCAGTCACTGGCTGTTGAATTATTAGCTGATGAAAAATGAAGCTGAAAATCCTCTGTTAGTTAGCCCAATAGCTGTTTGCGCTTCCCAAAATTCGAATCAGTATACTGGAGCATAACTCTTGGAATATTTCTTAGAAAAGGGGGAAATTTTTCATAAAGCCCTGCAAAAACACCTGCACCAAGTTGTAGTATCAATGAAATTACATTTACAATCTATAGACTGTCACAGATAACTTTGACTTGGTTTGTTTTGTGAGGGCCCACTTCAGGAATAGCTAGTGGAGCTCCTCAAGGTCTGTTGTGTTGTACTAATCCTTTTGTAGTCAAAGGTTGGGGTATGAATAATCCCCTCATGCACTTGAGATACGTTTAAGAATTTGCATAGCTATTGTTGGGGGAGATTGTCATACAAATTATGTTGTGAGGGTAGGGCACAACACCTTAGAGTTAAATTAGTTGCAAGCCTTGGTCCAAGGGAAGAAGATACAACGGCATGTTTAGTCCGTGGGCGCTATAGCTTTTAGGTATAGTTTCACCTGTTACAACTCAGCCCAGTATGAGCTGCATACGCTCGGGCAAATGTTTAGTAGGCCGAGAACCTCTGTAAACAAAGAGGGGAAGTGCCAACAGTGTTTTTTTGGCCGCGAATCTCCTTTCAAGGGGAAGTGCAGTGAATTTGGGCTGAGAATCTTTTTGAGGGGAAGTGCCATATGTAAGGCTGTGTGCTTGTCTATCATCAGTTCCACAAAGTTGACCGTTTTATTGCAACTGCAATTTCCAACAAATATCAAAGGATCCAGGCGTGAGCCCAAGAGTTAGTTATATCTTGTAAGTTGTGTTCCTTTATTTGTGTAACAAAGGTGTAGTTATTTTAAGATCGTAAGGGGAACTGTAATGCATGTAACATCATTGTAAAGCATGGTTGCCGAAAGTCACGGCTTAATTTTACTTTTAAAGAAGTAGAAAATTTTAAGGAAGATGCATTATGAAACCTGTTTAAAGGGCAAAAGCAGTGGCCCCAAGTTTATTTTCAAAGATCTACTAATTCTCACAAATCTCCTCTTATTTTGCTCACAAATATTTTTCGTTATTTTTCTGTATAAAGACATTGAATATTGAAGGTAAAGCAAGGAGTTATTCTGCATCTATTTAACAAATAAGCAACACAAATATTGTCACATGATTGGTAGGAGCCATTCCTGAAGAAGGATGACGTGGCCCACTGGTTCAAATTGGGGGGACTGCATTTTCCCTTTAATTCTCAAAAAAAGATTTAGGATGGCAGTTTCATGGCTAAAAAACAAAAATTTTGAGCAAAAGAAAACTTCTGTCATACACAAGAAAAAATTAAAAGGGCTCATTGAGTTGATATCGATGATTTGTGATGAGTTTGAAGGAAATCATTGCATGACAATGTTCCTAATTAGCCTCATTACTCATGTTTCACTTCCTAAAGTTACCAAAAATGTACAAAATTGTAGTTTTTGTGAACAAGGGTTGCAAATGATTTACAGTATTCCCAATGGTACAAAGTGTCTAGTCACAGATTTGTAATAAATGATTTTAATCATGAGTTACCCTATCATTGCCATTTTAGTTGTGGAGTCAGATGTGCAGAATCCCTTAGTTTGATCATTTACCATCAAGATGTGAGTAAATCTCAACAGGTGTGAATAAAAATCATAAATTTTGTTATCCAACTCAATAAGCCCCTTAAAATCAAATTTTGCATGATGGAAGCCACAGGGACAATGAAAATATCAGGAGAAACAGAATGTAAGTTAGGCTACCTTTTTCTTCACAAAATGGCAAAAAACATCACCAATTCTGTCAAAAAGTGGTGAAAAGTCCTTGACACCATGAAAACATGTTTAAGAGATACTGTAGTTAAGAAAGCAAACAAAAACACTTGGCAATTTAAGTAAAACTCTGATTTTTAAGGAGAGAGATCCTTGTAAGTCTTAAATTTGTCCTGTCTTGGAGTATTGTAGTCCAGTATGGAATCCACATTTAAGACACAATATTTATCTCATTGAATAGGTTCAGAGGTTAATACATATGATACCAGAGGAGGTTTACACATACCAGACTTAGGCCAACAGCATTTGTAATATGAACAGTAACTGCCGATGGGGTCGTAATAACTGGGGCAGACAGCCGTTTCTGGCTTATGTAGAGCCCCGTCTTTTCTGTATAATAGGATAGATAATACTTTTAAATCCGTTAACTGTTGTAGCAGCAATAGCTTCCTGTGGCAAATTGTTCCATTCAGTAATAATATGTTGACTGAAAAAGTACTTCCCTAATATCTCCTGTATCTTCCTAATAAAAGCTGTTGTCTGCAATTTGATCAATAGGCCTACTTTCAAGCCCTTCCTCACCAAAGACTGTTTGAGGCAACTAATGGGGGATTACATGAATCCCTGACTCCCTTCTCCATCAGCCACCTGCTTATTCAGGTGACATACAGGTGAAAACATGCCAAAGATATTCGATGTATAGCCTACATGAAATGCACACTGGCTCCCTCCCTGATTTTTGGTTAGAAACTGAGCCATAAAACCCCTTCTAACAAGGGTGACTTCGGGTATTCTAGGACGGTCAACGGTTACTTCGTTATAGCTTTCAATACAGCTGCATTACACTGATGCTTACCAGATACATCTACAGCCACAACTATACTAATGTGACCCTGATATGTACTGGATCTATGCACAGGTACAGTATACAGACTTAGCACAGCACTTTGAAAATGTAAGTGCGTGTTGGGGTATTGTCAGACACGGTCTGGTATTCTTGGAGGCTTTACTGTTTTAAATATTATAAGGACTAAGATAAAAAAAAAACATCAAATAATAGAGAACTGGAAAATATAATTTTTTTCAATATCTTAAAACAAAATTTAACCCCAAAAAACTTTGTTAAGTTTTTTTAATAATTATTTGGTCTTGTCTTTCTTTTCCACTACACATACATACACAGGCAAGCGTATGCATACATGTTAGTGTGGACATGTATTGCCTATAAAGGTGTGCGTAAGTACTGTCCGAAAACACCCAACTCAGACAGCACTACTGGATGGCACTGTTAAACTTCATGAAACACATATAGCACAGTATGGTGCATAGTAACGTTTTCACAAACCCTGTAGCAATCAAAGTTACTTTATGTCTCTTAACCTGGAATTTTCTACAAAATTTTACAGCCCACCATAAAAATTTTCAACATTTTGCACACTTGGAAACGTGCCAAGGAATTGTCAAACAGAGAATTATTGCTGCAATTAGGTTTAATTTTCTCAGCAACTTGAAGGCTTCTTGTGCTAGAAACGATACTATGTGTAGGCGCCATATGCATACCTTTGATATGTCTGCCTGGTAAGTAAAACATTCCCACTAAGTGTTATTCAATGACTAGATTATTTGCCGACTCTCCGAAAACACCCATCGTCCGAGTATACCCGAAGTCACCCTAGGCCTAACTAAAATTATGTACTCCCAATTGGTTACATGTCTAGTAGTAGGCCTAGGACTAGGCCTAGTACCCTTCTGTTGTGCTAAAAAGGCCTCTTATATAAAATTATAAGTTAAGCCTAACCCTTTCAGGACCATGGTCCCCGATCGGCAACACCAGCACCAGGACCATGGTCGCCGATCAGCGACAGGCATATTTCTGTAAAGAAAATGAATATGTACATAGCGCCATCACTTTGAAGTCTACGTTCATTGTATGTGGCCCAGATTTTCCTGTTGTGTGAAGTATGGTATGGTGCATGTTGCTATTGACATGTTCGAAGATAACGTTCACTGAAACTATCCAAAGCCTAACCAATAGGCCTACTGTACGGCAAATGTACAATAACACACGTAACTACAAGGGATTTCGGCCAAGACTTGTTTCTGACCCCGGAGTTTATAAAAGGTAATCAGTAGGATATAAAAGATATCTTGGTATCAAATAAAAGATTATTGAATTCTAAACAAAACTTGTGTTCAACACTTTTTTGTAGGA
>WURT03649620.1:0-19159 GCA_009936505.3 Holothuria glaberrima | reverse complement strand
TTTTATATAGGAATACGTAAACGGATGGTAATGTCCTTTTCACTACATAATCTATATGCAATTACTTCAATGTTGACTAATTTACGTACACGTATCTGTTAACACGTACAAATGGTGGGCCATTGAAATAACGTTGGTGTATATCTTTTTTTCAAACGCTACCAAATGGCGAAATATAATCTTATGTATTTTATTTTTATTTTGCCTTTACGAAGGGGCATGTTACGCCCCGAGATTTCCCCCTATGGTAGGAATTAGCGTTATATATAAATATATATACACACACACATATATATATATATATATATACATATAAACAAACAGTAAGCAGATCTCGGTCTCGGTCCCGGATAGTTGTGTCTCCGTCTCGGTCTCTGTCTCGGATAGCCCTGTCTCGATCTCGGTCTCGGATGGTTGTGTCTTGGTCTCGGTCTCGGTCTCGGATAAGCCGAACTCGAATACAACACTGGTATACACCATAGGTAAGACTAAGCGTTGACGGTTTTTAGGGTGGCTAATCCGTCATGAAAAGTTTACAATTACAAATAACATCAGGTTGTTTAAAAACTCATTGACAAAATGAGACAATTGAGACCAATGGACAAAACAATTCCTTTAAACTTTTAACGTTATTGCTACAGTGAGAAAGTTACAGAAAAGAATGATAGCGAACACCACCATATTTTATTTTTTTAATTCTAGTTACATGCTGAACCTAATCAGAAAGCGAAAATTTCAGTAGCGTCAGTCAAATTATTTCCATCTGCAGTAGATCACTTTCAGTCTTCTTGTCGCTTGTGAACATTTTACAATGTTACAAATATTGTTCAGTATGAATGTGCATAAGCGTGTGGTTTATCTTTATCTATGGGGCTGAGCCATGTTTACCCGAAAGAAACTAATATTTCATGTGAATCTTATCGACTTCTTTCAAACATTTACCCATGTACCCCTAGAGATAGCCTTGCCCGAACTCCGGGGTGGGGCTTCAGTCCTCCTCCCTCACTTCTACGCCTACGGGAATATGCTGTCGGTCCATTAAGGCCCATGATGATGTCACTTTCAAATCTCTTTTTCAGGTCAGTCTGTCATCAAAATTGAATTTTTGAGGTATTTATACAATTAGTTTCAACATCACGGTGTACGCATCTCGACAGTTGTGCTTAGGAAATGTTACAACACAATTTACGAGGGTATTTACAAAAGCTTAATTTTGGGGGAATTTTTGGTAAGTTCATACTTCAACTCACATGCATGCCATGCTTCCATTACCACAAAACAATATCTGATATCAATTACACTTAACTCGTAAAAATGATTTTTCAAGTTTTTTGGGGGGTCGGGGTGGGGTGGGTGGGGGTGGGAGAAGTCTGAATCAGCAATACGTTACGTTAAAACAAATATACTTTTAAAATGAGATTATACTACATTCTTTTCACAAATGGACCTTGGACCACCAAACATTGACACTTCTAAATTATGCCGAAATAAAATTTTAACAAATATGTTAACCATTAAATCAAGAAAATTCTATTGCTGTAAGGAGAGAGTACACAGCCAGAAAGCGGTAATGTCAGTTCCATCGCTGGTAGGGGATTATACTGAAGACACTGTAGAATGAAAACAGAAAATTAAAAAAAAAATAAGGTAAATACTTAATCACGATGTAAATATTATATAGTACTAAAACGGAACACTGATCCACTTAAAGCAAAATTACACATATAAAGTGGCCATTTATTCCTTGGAAGACAGCTCTGTGCAGACCCTAACCAGAGGATTTCAGGACGGTTTGAAGCCCCCCTCCCTCCCCGACATCACTTGGACGTAAATATACTTCAAAATTTGCTAATTGGTGTACCATGCAGTAAGCTTTGGAGACTTCTAATTACTCAACAAAATCTCAATGAAATCTACATCAGCGAAATTGACGGACCTTATTTCAGTTTCGGTCTCGCGGACCTTATTGAGCGTACGATCACACGTTAAACCAGTTATAGCTTCGCCTATATGCTTCAATGCAATTTCGGTCTCGCGGGAAACCCCCTCTGTGAAGTGGTGTTTGGAGTCTGAAAATTCCATGTTTCACAACTTGCTATTTGGCAGTAGGGGTTTCCGTTGCATAAATATCATTTTAAAGAGGACATGGCATCCCCCCAAACCAGGGAGTTGTCGGCAACTCCCTGCCGAAACAAATTTAGGAATAGCCCTAGGGTTGTAAAGACAGTTGATGACTGCACTTTATGTGACATTCATTCAAACAATATAGCTTCACTCTGGTTGGTCAACGATTAAGCTAATACACTATTCACTTCGGGTCAATATATATGACCTCGAGCAAAACAGTGCAGGCTAGGTACTGTGCCTCTGTTTTGGAAGTGTAGTAGACAGGCGTTGTTTGTTTAAATTGGAGGAGGAGGGAAAATTAAACTTAGTCGGGGGAATTTTACTGCCTGGAGTGACATTAAAGAGCCTTTAAATAGGTCATATTATCCAGTGAGAGTAATACAACCTAATCGGGCTTTTGAATTGGTTGGGTTTTAAGTGCTTTTAGGAATTTTACACATGGTTTTAAAATACACTGTAGCAGTATGGGATCTCTTCGTCAAATTTTGTAAACGAACTCATTTTGATGACATCTTGCGCACTAATACATACAAATGTGCCAGAAAAAGTCATGATTCATCATTTAAGTCACTAATAACGAGTCCAGTATACGACAAAAGAAGTAAAAAATTCAAATTGATGTACAAAGACAGTGATGTAAGAACATAAAATGGAGATGAAACAGCGATGCGTATTGCATAAATATTATCGCTAACTACTAGGAATTCATTCGCAATGCAGTCTTACTTTGCCCCAAAGGAACAACGGACATCTATTAGTTATGTTAATTAATAAAGGACGGGCATATAGTTGAATGAAAATACATTGAAGGCTATGGCTCTTCTTGGGTCCAACTGAAACCAATAAAGGTATCGTTCCAAAAAGATAAGTACGTGTCAAAGACACTTTGAGAGAGTGTTTGGAGGTGAATCGAGTACCGCAATATCAACTAAAGCGTGCGGTAGAGAGACAATTTGAATATTTAATAAATCTAGACCTAAAGCCTGTTAAATACTAAATACAATGTGCACTTTTTAATAAATTATTGTCAGATGGTCCTGCCATATGATTAACATAAAGAGTTAACCAGGTAAAACTTGTAACTAAGAAAGTTATGTTACCATTTTGTAAAAGAAAAGAAAACTCAAGTATCCAGCTAGACTAGCAGGTCACGTGATACATAATGTTCTACGAACGGATGGTGTATTTGGATCTGCACTACTTACTGTATATGTAGTCCACACAATCCCAGGCATCTCTGCTCAAGTGGCACAAGTTGCCTCGCACTCCGCCTGAGTCTTAAAATTGTTATCATTTCCTCCACATCCGCCATAACCAAATTCTCTGCACTGGTTGGAGCCAGCGTAGAAAGAGTACCTGGGTATCTTTGCACGACAAGGTCCCACCACGCCAGGAGTTTGACCGCAAGGGCCTAAGAAAAAACAATACAGCCAGAGGTTGTGATCGATTGATTTCATCAGGAGTGGCCTAACAGTAGAGAAAGCGCACTCCGTACAAAATTTGCAGTCTTTCACTCCTACCACTCCCTCCCAGTAAGAAGCATCCGGGTCAAGAATATGGAATAATGGTTTCACCCTACACTGGTGAAGTAGTTACACCGTTTACCTAGGCATGCAGCCATCCTTTATCAAACCATTGCAAGGTTAAATATAACCAGGAAATCCTCGTCAGTACCGACATTGTTCCTGGTAAAATTAATGATCGGTTTAATATCCTAGACAAAAATCAACATTTTCCTTTAAATTAAATGTAAGCAGGATTCCTTAGTTACTTCGGTCAGAATATGGCTGAATACAAGGTGACCGCAGTCTTGATTGAATTTAACAGGATGTTTTCAGAATGAATGGCGCGGATATGGACGAAGGGAACAAGAAACAAAAAAAAAAAAAACTGGCGTGGATTTAATTATGGGGGCCTAGGGGTCCACCCCCTCCTGCCGAACAGCCCCTTCCTCTCACGCCGAAAAATGAAAGGGTAGAAAAGATGAAAAAAAAGGAGAAAGAAAGAAAAAAGGAAAAAATAACAAAATCGGCTGAAAACGTATTCAAAATATATCTTTCTGCAGGGCTTAGGTGGAATTTTTATCCATAAAAGTGTTTGACTACGAGACGAATGGCTACAATGTGCAAAAACATAAAATGCAATTGTGCTAGTCTACAGATCTATGGACGTGATCATAATGCTACAGGAATGGGGTTGGGGTGGGTTACGACTTGCTACATTGAACTTGTAACAAATTCGTCTTGTAGCGTGAAATCGTCTGAGCATCCCTTTGGCCAATTTTTGCCATATAGGCGTCCCGGGATTTTTAAAGACAACAGGCTGGCAAGGGGACGAATACTAACGCGTGGATTTCTGTGCGCCTACCCGATTTAGCAAATGTCTCGCTAGCCAGAAGTATACTAGCAACAATCAACACCTGTTACATGGGACGAGTGCACGCCTAACGGTTTCCCATGGAAATTTAAAAACTATAGGTAGTCGCCCCAAAACTGCTTTGAAAAAACAGCAAACTCTTGCATATTTCCTCTTGTTTGCTTACAGTTAACTCTAAAGATGTTTCTGAACATAACCATTTCAAACAAAAGGTAAAGCAAGGAGTTTTAGATTCATTCCAAGGACCGCTGTAATATCGGCATTCAACAGTCAACAGGTCAATGTATTACTTTTATGTTTTCAGTATAAGCGTGATTATGAAAGAGGGAAAGTTTTAGCTCCTGAAGAAGGGGGAACTAGTCTTTCCGCTTTTCAGTAAGTTTGAAAGGCTAAACAGATTTGAAGGAAACTGTATAGTGTTTGCTAGTGGATCTCAAAGTTTTGCCAAATCAGACTTATCTACATAGGCGTAGGAGATGGGGGCGATGGGGCGAGATATTTTCCTTAAAATTCGGGCATATGGTGCTATTTTTTCAGGACTGTAGGAGCAGATACGCCGTTGCATTTTTCGGACAAGTCACAATCGTGTCCTAAATCAAATTAGGCCCTACGCCTATGCTTATCTATCTAACATGGAAATATTGCCTTGAATGGAAATTTCGGTGAACTTCGCCTGTAATTGTCTATTTTCGCATCCCATACCCGATGAACATTATAATGAACTTTGTGAGGCAAAATCATTTCCTGAAAACTAAATGAAAATGACTCGCATCATGACATCAGCGTTCGTGTTTTGTAATAACCACAGATTCGCCCTACACCTCATCAGGTACCCTTATAATAGTTTGTACTCAGCAGATCCTTAGCCAGACAAGACAGTAAAGGGAGGATAGCTTCCAGAGGGGACAAAAATATTAAATCGTATTAAGGCAATGTTAAGTTTTGATCTTTTAGGGGTGAGCGAAAAATTTTTACCAGAGGGATCCGCTCCCAGGCCCAATTGGCTTGGTACTCAGCCTTTAACATGGGATTTCATAAAATATGAAATATAATATTATCTCCTGAACAGAGCTTTCTGTGTTCTAAATGTGTAATATCGCGAGAGTTTCCTTAGGCTTTGCCCCCTGAGCTTCCACTGGGACTTAGAGTCCGAAAACGGGCCCTCTGACCCCAAGTGTACAAACTCACGCTTCGCGCTGGTCGTGCACCTTTGGTGCACTTGAGGTTCCACATCGTGGTCCCCAATTGGAAAATTGATTACATAATTTTCAAAGAAAGTATGACAATAACTTTTTCCTTCTTTCTTCTTTGGTACCATTTTTATATCTGTTTATTGAACAGATGTTTAAGGTTTAATATTAAATGTTAAATTTCAAGTGGAACCGATGACGTCTGGGAGGAGTACCTTGTATATGATCACGAACCCAAGAAAAACATAAGCAAAAGATTCAGGGAGGAGATGAACCCCTTTCCCCTCCCCGTAGTTCTCTGAAAATGGCTATTTATTTCTATGGGAGACTTTTGCAAAATAATATTAATTTAAGCTAAAATGCCAACCAGAGAAGGCCGCCGAACGATTCAAAAGTGTGGAGGATCCGTTAGCTGACACGCCTTTTAGCACTTTAATTGAAACAGACGACAACTTTTACAGTGCTTAGTTACACTGAAAATAGTTACTAATGGACATTTTTAATCATAAAGGAGGTACTTTCGGTGATTAAAGCAGAAAGGGTGAAAGTTCCTACAGCTCTGGGCATAGCTCTTTAGAGACGGGGCTAGGAGCTGCAGCCTCTCCGAGTTTGGGAAAACCTTCCCTGGCAGAGCAGCTTTTCCCAGGGCAAAAACGGCTCAATACCAACTGCTAAGCAAATTATTCCCTACGCCTATCGAGAATTAACCAGAAATCTAGAGGTGTACTGTGCTATTAAATCTGGTGTACTTCAACTGAAATAAAAAGGAAACCTGGGCCGCAACCTACGACAGAGAGAGGGGGGGGGTTGGCAGCTACCCTTTGTCAAATCCTTAACAAAAGTTGGCTTCGATAAAGTGAATGCATGGGCAATCTGCACTATTTCGGTTCGTATGAGTGAATTTTCTTATCATTTCTTCTGATTTTATTGTTCAATAGTTTGCAACCTTGATATTTCCACGTTTTGTAGAAAAAAGGCATTCTAAACAAGCATAAGGTTTATTTTAACCACGTTTGTGCACGATCGCCAGTGCGATGACCATGCGTTTGCTTTGGTTTTCGCGAGTAGGCCCCTATAGATAAAACTACAACAAACGCAGCATTATAGCTAGGCTTATATAGATGAAGAGCTCATATGATTTCACCTGTGTGCATAGTGCAATGCGAAAGCACCCACCGTCCTCCAATCCTTGGACGGTGTAAATGGTGTTGCTTCAACTAAACAAAACACACCAAAATCTGAAGACATAAATCTTGTTACTTACCGTGACAATAGGCTCAACAGAGTATTTTATGAAATAGCCAACGACTCTCTCTAAATTACTTATCCCCCTCCGGTTTGAAAAGTTTTGAAAAATTAGGTGTCCTTACATGCAATCTGGTGCCACATATGCTACCTTTTGACGTTAAATTTGTTTAACAAAATTTGCGTATTTTTAGGAACTAAAAAATTGGCATCGGTGAGGGATCCATGGGGAGAGAATCCCTCCCGCTTTGAAAATATCTGAAAAATTAGGTGTCCTTACATGCAATCTGGTGCCACCTATACTACCCTTTGAAGTAAAATTTGTGTTAAATAATTACGTATTTCTAGGATCTAAAACAAAATTGGCATCGGTGAGAGGGGGGGGGGGGGGTTATGGCCCAATGCCCGTACGCTACCGTACTGGCATATATTTCTTTTAATTCGGAAGAATGTACCTATAGCGTTACTGAGAGATACGAGCAACCGAACCATGGGCGTCACCAGACATTTTTAAAAGGGGGCCGTATTTCGTGTGAAGAAGGGAGTTATTGCCGCCGCAGCGGCAATGCTCGCTCGTAGTGTAGCGAACACAACGGCGTGGAGTCCAGAGGCGAAGCCCTGGTAGGGGCCCAGGGGGCGAAGCCCCTGGAAGCTCTTAGGAGTTAGACATTTCAAATGCCTTTAATGAGGTGAAATTATCGTCAAAATTGCTAGTTTGATAATGCCAAAAATACGATTTCTTTTTCATATAAGAGCAAAACGTGAACTCAATTTAAGTCTTAAAATGACAATGCCATTAGAACGTTTTTCTTTTAAAGTTGGGGGCCTATCATGGGAACCATGGGCTTGGTAAAGGGAACCAATTGGCAGGTTCCAGAAGCAAAGGATTCCCTGGACAAAAACCCTTGGAAGCTAGTGGAATATAATGGAATATTCAAGATTAAAGGGAAAATACTGTCACCCCAATCAGAGTTAGTTTGCCCCGTCACTCTAGTTCATGAATGGCCTATTTTGATCATGTGGCAATATTTTTGATTGTGAATTGTGAAATTCAAGGAGAGTTTCTCCTTGCTTTACCTATTGTTTATAATAGTTATGTTCAAAACGTCTTCAGAGGTGCTTGTAATGCAATTAGAGTAGATTTGCAAGAGTTTCCTGATTTTTCAAAGCAAATTTTTGGGCTCCTGCCTATTGGCTTTGAGGAGGTAAAAATAGCTAACCTCAGATAATAAATCATAGAAAAGTTTTAAGTAAACTAAACTCTGCAATGCAAAGAAATTTAAAAAAAATCATTCAAATCTGTAATGAATAGCATCTTTTAACTGCCTTAGTTATCAGGCTCTATAGAACAGAACAGTAAGTTTGCGCCCAACGTGATTTTACCTCCCACAAGACCTAGAAAATACCGTACATGTCATTTATTCCATTAAAATAGGTAATGGAAAGGTAAAAATTGAAATCGCCGAGCAACAAATTGCAGGAAGAACAGAAGAAGTTTGAAATTTAGAATAATGATTGACCCATCACTCATTTCTATACGTATGTAGAGATAAAAAGAAGTTAATTTTCAAATATCTGTACAACCCTTTCCTAAACCTATACCTTTCGACATGCCAGATTTTTGTGGGATGACTATACCTCTTTATAATACTATCCGATCGAGTAAAAACGCCTTATCGCTGAAATATCGAACAGTCGAGTCGAAGGTGGGTATTAAACACTGACAAGCATATGTCATGCATTTAGTGTGCTAGGAGTCGAAATCTTGAGAGGGCATCCTACTTTACAGGTTTTACTGTGTGTAGTAATGTTAAAACCCTCGACTGCTACAACAATATCATCACCCTTTTTCATTGAGATTTTAAGTCACTTTGAAATGTCAAGTATGCGCCAGTCCTTTTTAATATTAATGAATATCCTATACTGACATGAAACAGTTTACCCAACAAAATAAACAGAATTCAAGAGATGAACATCTTTCTAAGATAGTTTCTATAAAACGATTGTTCCGTTGAAAAAAGAAATCTTTTAAAGGTATTTTATCAAAATTACTTTTCATATTTTTCTATCATTTCTTACGTGGTGGTATAAGATATATGATTATAATACTATGGAAAGGTGTAGCTACATGTCACCTTACCTTTAACTGTTTAGAAAAGGTAAGGGGTGAAAAAAGTTATCTGGGGGACTCGATCTGTAATTGCAGTGAAATTAATATTCAGCATATTAAAAGAAATTTATACTTTGCAACGACAGAAAAAACCTGTTTCAATTTTTGGTACATCCTGTAAACGTTTCTGTAAAAAAAAGAAGCTCAAAGGGGGTCGTTCGCACCCCCACCTCCCCCTGGTGACGCCCATGCGAACCTGTTCACATTGATGGGAGTAACGATCCGGCCTGTAGATTTGAGTCAGTAAAAAGGACTGTCAGTATAACTTGACAAGATCAGCGACGAAATGGCTCGTTTTTAACTTCCAACAGATGATTAATCCGTTAACTTGATTCACGTGTATGTACATACTATCATAGATGTTACTTATCTGACCCAAATTTCCATTTTATGAAATCATAAACCTATGTGATTTTGAGACTCAGACGACAGTTTCCCTTGACAAACTCATTCATGTAGGGCCTGGCGTCGAACGTAAGAATGCAGCTGGGTAAGCTAGTAGGCGCCTGCACTGTGCTAACAATTCTAAGGCGAAGTGTGGCTGGCGTACTACATGCAGTCAAAATAACGGTGTGCCGTGTACGTATGTGGACGTGGGATATAAGAAACGTGATCACATGCCTATCTGCATGACACATTTGAGAAACTAAATCCACTGGACCAAGATGTGCACAAATGTATTGGGCAATTTCGTTTTTCTCAATACACGCAATTATAGCATGAAGATAATACACAATCTCGGATTTTTTTTTGGGGGGGGGGGCTTGCGAATTTTGGGGGCTTGAGCCCCCAAAGCCCCCATAAAACCGCGCATGGGGGGAGGAGTGGAGCTGAGCCGTTTTTGCCGGAGCATAACCTGTGCTGCCAGAGAAAACTGTCCGACTCTTTCCCAAAATCTGCCCGAGAAGTAGGTTAATCAGAGGGCTGTAGCCCCAAATTCCATACGCCTTAAGTGAACGGAGAGATAAGCAAGCATAGACAACAACATTTTAAGAGATTGTGTGCTTAAAACTTATACAGTGCGTGTCATTTATCGCATCTACACTTACAAAATATTCTGTAGCAATATCTCAGAAAAGTTCCTCGTTTTCTTTAATGTCTTTGTAGGGAATTACCATAGAAACCTGTAGACTATTGAAGAAACTTTATAAACGTTTGTAAAGAATTCCTATAAACTTATTCTGTAGAGTCCCAAACAAGCATTAAAGAAAACTATGAAATCTCCATAAATTTATGTAGAATTCGAAAATTCCACACATATTTATTGCATAAAAAAATTGAAAACCCGATCTTTTATAGAGGTTATAGAGAATCGTCACATATCATTTAGTATTAAAATTCATCAGTAAGTTTTATTAAATTTCTTTAGAAAATCAACAAATTTCTATTTAAGTGTTACAAAAAGCTACTGAGAAATTTGTACAAATTGTAAGTTATTTTTTCTACAGACCGTTATAGTATTATTTTGTGAGGGTGCTTCATTAACTTTATTGAGTTGTGTCAATATAATTATAAAATCCACAGAATCTGCGATAGTTCGATTTCATTATGAAAAAAATGTTTCTACCCACCTTCTTGGCCTGCTGCATACTGCACGAAACAGATAGCAAGAAAAACTGTAAGTACAAATGTTGTCTTCATTGTGGAATTTTCGAGAGTTCTGTCGAAATGGAATCGTCAAAAGGGTATTATATAAAGCCTGCTATGCCAAACTACGGAAGGACAATTCTTCAGGAAGATGGCGCTCGCTCAGAAAGCAGAAAAATCCCTTGAACGTAATTACAAGCTATGATATTGGACTTTATCCTTTCAGGTATTACGTACTACTTTCAAAAGTTAGGTATTCAACTTTAAAAACGCACAATAATCTGCCCACATCGGGCCATATCTTTGCAGAGTGTGATAGAAGTGCAGTTGAAGTCTATAAACTTCCAAGCAGGGATGCTGAATAGAGGTTGCCTAAGGTTGACACCAGGAATTAGCCAGCACTGGAATTAGCCCCACGGAGGGGGAGGGACGCATAAGCTCCAGTCAGGAAAGCCATTAACCTAAAGCCGTGACATGGACTGAGTAAAGGGCAGCGAAAGGAAAATCTTGGGTCTCTTTTGAGGAATATTTGAAAGATTTGGGTTGTTATCATTTGATATTTGGAGGGGGCGGGGGTATTGGGAGACAATTTGAAAATTGCAGGCTCTTCAATTGAAGAAAATTTACAAATTTGGATTTTTATTGAATAATCCGCCTTCCTTGAAAGCAATATCAAGTAAACCGTCGTGGCGACTGTTCGCCGTCTAGAATTGCATGCTTTATCGTTGAGGCTCCAAGACGAAATTGGAACTTTTCCGGATCTCCAACGGGGAGGGGAAAGGCAGAAGGAGCAAGGCAGAAGGAGCCTTCTGCGACAGGCGGAGTGCTACGGCCCCCTCCCTCCCCATTTGGCGCAACCCGTGGACTTGACTGTTCCTATTTGTCTACTTATGAGAAAGATAATAGGTGATTATACATGCATGAGAGCAAAACCGGGTAGACCTGCATTAGAATAAAAGTTTCCCGGCCTTACTGACAGTAAAGTCGATTAAAACTTTATTTACTGTGCTCCTACCCAAGAAAATAGGGTTAGGTACAATTGTACATGTCAAATGCCCTATATTGATTAGACCAGGGGTCGGCAAACTAGGGGTCGCGATAGGATTTCTCGTTAAAAATAAGCAATGGGAGTGATTCTAATCTAAGAGCCAGTGATCTGACTCGTGTCGCGGGTTCTTCACACGCAACTAATCGGTCAGATGTTCCGTTCCCCAGCAACTGGCGTGTGCCATTTCAATAGACTGATCTGAGGTATTAATACTATACGCTGCCTGGCGTACCCTGCACTGGGTGCAGAGTATTCGCATAGGTTATCGCACACTGACAGTATATGAGTGTGCTTGGGTTCATTGCAGTGCTATACTCATCATTATCAGCATAACCAAGTCAAATCAAACTCCTCTCACGGACCCGTCAATCTGAGTGCCACCAAGATTCTGGAGGAGAAAGTTGGGGCCACCAAGCAAAAAGGTTTGGAGACTCTTGGCCTCGATTAGACCATCGTCATTTACTGTATACTGAGGTACCGGTATCAACCTAACGGAAAGTAGTGTGATGTTTAAATGTAATAAAGTTAGGGTAATTACAGTTTCTCACAATCCACGCAGGGTTAGCGCTGGCTCTAAACTTTCGGGTCCATCGGACCCCGAAAACCCCCAGTACCTGGAAATCTCGGGGTCCAAGGTGAAATTTTCGGGGTCCGCTCTTTTTTGGGCTGCAGTCGTTCTGGTCTGGCAAACTCATTGGAGTGAGGGACTGGTGGATGAAAGGTGAATGCCACCTGATAATACTAGAAAGGATTACACTTCCAAAATTTGATCTTTGACTATGAAAAATTCCTCCTCAGATAATTCAATATTTAATTTTGCAGTTCATCTTAGAATTTGAGCACTTCTCAATGCGGAAATTATTGCGTCCTGTCCGGCGCAATTGGCTGAGTGCATGTGAAATTTTCGCGTCCATTTCACTGAAAAAAGCGTCATGGACGCGGAGACGCGATCCAGGGCGAACTCTGATTCTACGTCGTTTTCACTCTTCGGTAAGCTGCCCGCAATTTTAATTTACTAGCCTAATATGAAAAATCTTGAAATCTTGGTTCTGCTGAACGATCAAGGATTATCATATCGGGCCCGTAGCCAGCTTCACATTTTTAGGGGGTAAGTGTTGTGATTGGGGGGTGGCAAATGTGACTGGGGGCGTAAAAAATTCCACCACATTAATTATTATGCAGTTTCAATTTTCATGTGGGGGCAAAATATTTTTGGGGGGCATTGCCCGAAATTCCCCCCGTGGCTACGGGCTCGTATCATATGTGTTTCTGTTCTTTCAATTCGAAAGTGAAATCCCAAAGTACTACGCATATAGCGACTCCGAAAATTTTAATTACAATCGTGGGGTCCTTGAACAGGTTATAACATGCAACCAAGTTAATAATCAGGAAATAGCCTGTTTTAAATTAGCCATAATGTCTGCGAGGGCATTTCACAAAACTGTCACGGTGTTTTATTTAATGTGATTTCATCACATAACATATTCCCACCAGAGTGCCATGCCCTGCTGTTAATGGGCCTGTAATTTAGTAATGATTGATAAGTATTAGACTAACTATCAAACGCAGAATACTGTTGAAAAATGTCGTTTACAACATTAAAACAGAGAAAATTTGTCCTGTTTTTTTTTAAATGGAACCTCCGTATTTTGCTAACGAATTATCCCTCTTAAACCTATCTCCATAGCAGACATCTTTACAAATCAGTGTCTTCGACGAAGCATACCGGTAAGGAACGCATTTTGTTATTAATTGAAGAGGTTTTTCTTACAATTTGAACCATATCAAAACAGAATCAAACCTTAAAGGGAGAAGCGGTTGCCCCAAATTTAGTTTAAAAAATCTGCAAAATCTCACAGATCTCCTTTTATTTTGCTCACAAGTATTTGCCGTTATGTTTCTGGGTAACAATATTAAACAATGAGGGTAAACCAAGGACTTATTCGACTTGAATTTAACTTAAAATATAAGTAACAAAAATATTGTCACATGATCGAAAGGAGCCATTCCTGAAGTAGGATGACGGGGTACACTAATTCAAAGTGGGGAGACTGCTTTTTCCCTTAAGTTCAAATGCTTTCAGAAAGCGAAACTTTAATCCAAGATGTTACAAATGCAGTATTTTCCATTCGAGGAAAAAACTTTTATGCACATCACACATAACGGTCAATGAAGGCTTGCTGTAACATGGATGAACTTAGCAGAAGATACAGAGACCAAGAAACAGGAAAACTATAGAAATAGCAATAGTAGTATCGTCGGTTTTATGTCCTATTCGTTAATGTAACTGCACCATGAGGATCTGTGTGTCTTACGACGCCTACATTTAGGAAGCTACCGTTTTGCAGAGATTATTCGTAGTGACTTCGTAGTCTCGGACCTTTTTATTAAAGGGAAATGCAGCCCCCCCCCCCATTTGAATGAGTGTGCTCCGTCATCTTAGTTCAGAAATGGCTCTTATTGATCATGTGACAATATATTTGTCACTCGTGTGTGAAATTCATGCAGAAAAACTACTTGGTTTACCTTCAACATTCAATGTTTGCATGCAGAAACATAATGCAAGATACTTGTGAGCAAAATAAGAGGAGATTTGTAAGATTTAGGAAACTTTTGAAAATAAACTTGGGGCGGCTGCTATCTCCCTTTAAGGACAAGGGTTTTAAAGACGTCGTGGATTGAAGTTTCCATATTTAATTGCAAAGGTGCACGTAGAGATATAGATGTAGAGATATAGAGATACATGTTCGAAGAATGCGTTTCGTTCCTCGAGACCTGTTCAACTCGATTTTAAAGAGTATATGCATAAAATAGAGTATATTTAATGAACATATTTTTGTATACCCATAAGTGGGCATTATGTGTATTGATTCTCTCTCCTTGTAGGCCCATGACTGTCCTTAGGACCATAGCCAGACAGGGTACTGAAGAGGAGACATAGACTCCAGAAAGGACGAAACATTTTTGTAGGAGGCAAGATGTGCTAAAATGAATAAAAGCACTAGTTACTTTTAATTTTCTAGGCAGCCAAAATTTTTCTAGAAAAATTACCAAGAACGATAGCTAGAGGGGGTAGATGGGGCAGAAGGCAGCACCTCCCAGAAGGATTTTGACTCTTTTAAACTTAAAAACTTCTATTGCCTTAAAGCGTTTTAACATATGTCAGCCCCTAATTTTTTTCGCCCCCTAGAACTTATTTTGTACCCCTTCACTATCTGATCTGACTACGTGCCTTCCGATACGGTTTGGTGATATCTTTACCCAGACGGATTATGTGTAATTGTCATAAAATCTAACGGCCGATTGTAATATACCATCTGAAATATTTTTAGCAAGTAGCTTCATTCTGACCATCGTAAATACCCCACA
The DNA here is from genome assembly GCA_009936505.3 of Holothuria glaberrima. NCBI lineage: Eukaryota > Metazoa > Echinodermata > Holothuroidea > Aspidochirotida > Holothuriidae > Holothuria > Holothuria glaberrima. The sequence continues at coordinate 4,047 of WURT03649620.1, read as the reverse complement.
GCTTTCCAGAGCTTTACCCTTAATTGACCTCATATGAGGTGATTAACCCTGGGCCTAACTGAAAAACTTAATTTTATCCGCACCTCTACAATAAAAATCATACAGATTTTTTAATGTAAAAGTCATGGTCATCATATATTAACGCATACTATATTTAAAAACCCTATAAAAACAGTCCAAGCACTCGTCTTATATATCTTACACATGATTGTTTTATCTTAAACGTGATGCCAGCTAGTGTAATCGGAGAAGCAACTTTCGTATCTATATCATGAAGGAAAGGTCTGAACTGCAAAATGGTAATGGACTTGTACTTAACCATTTTTTAAATGAAATTTTGAGGGTACGACTTATTTGAATTGGGGGGCGACTTTGTAGGGGGCGACTTTGTGAGGGGCGATTTTTCTAAGGGGCGACGCCGACTTGACTGACAACCATTTACTAAATATGCAAATATCTGTGACATGAAAGGGAGACTACCAGCTTCTTATATTTCTTTGGGTGTCCTTGTTTTTTTCAACCTTCATTTTGAGAGCAATTGTAATGTTGATAAGCCCAGAGGGGTTCATTTTCGAAGTGAGAAATGTCTGCTTGTAAAATACCAACGTCACACATCCGAACTCCAAACTAGCAACAAACACACCGAAACTGTCCATAACATGATGTCATTGTTTTTGCATGCCGTAACGTAAATTCTTTCAGAAGTGGTCAAGGTTTAAAGACGTATATTTTTGGAACTAAGAAAAATGTTACCATATTATTACAACATATTTTCCGCTGGTAAGGGTTAATCTGAAACTCTTAATTAAAAATAGTACTTTTAGCTGCATGAGCTTATACCTTTAAGAAACTTTTCATGACCCCAGACACATTGTACTTGAAATATAATGATTTTCTATTTGTATAAGGAATAGAATTACATCTTAAAAATGTGGTACCCTCACATTTTCAGCTCAGTTGCACAACTGTAATCAATGTCCTTTCTTTGACGTGAATAAAAGATGTTGTGAAGCTGTCCAACATTTCAACACTTTTAAAGAAATTTTTCACAGTTTGAGGTCGACAACTCCTTTGTTCCTCGCAATGAAGATACCATATTTACTTGCAGTTGGTGTGACATTCTTTCTCCTGCCAGATGCAGAATCTACCAACCCAAGTAAGAAAAATAAGATATGTGTTTTTTTTTTCTTGAAGAGATTCCGGATGTAATTTTTTTTCTTATCGGGTTCATGTAACTCCACACAGTGACAAATATTATTGCATTTCTTCCCTAAATTTCCCTAAAAGATCAATTATTACTTATTTGAATAAAGACCAAAAGAAAACAGTTAACTTCAAAGGTTGGCTGGAAGAAATGTTTCCCTTAGTGAAAACGCTAACTGAATTCTTTAATCAGAATGCTAGGGAAAACGTTTTCAGCACTATTATCTTACCGTATGTGATTTAGGCAGTACCTGTTTTGTTTATACTGCAAAAAGACAACGAAAGGCTAACGAAATTTCCTAAATATACATACCACTTTTTTTAATTTTTATTTATACTATGCTCATAATAAAGGTAAATGAATGCTGCAAGAAACGAGTTTATAAGAATGGCTTATAAGATTTATAATGACCAAAATCATCCATTGCATTCAGCACTCAATAGTTTTCTGCAACAAGTCGAACAGAAATCTAAGAAATTCATGCATCGTGCCGAAATACAGAACACAAACTTTATGAAACTTTTATACATCGTGCTGCATTATTCATTCAGTCTGAGCACCTAGATTTTTTGTTGTAATTTTGCTGTAGTTCTTTGTGTTGTCTTTCGGGCTTTGCGATTCGCTCTTAAAGTAATTGTCAAGGATTATCCCTTTTGAGAAGCTGTTAATCATCTTGATCCTACAAATAGCAAAGTAATTTTATTTGGTTTTTGATCGGTATTTTAGTACCGGTACTGAGAGGATAATATCCGAGAGGCTTAATTAACTGATTAAGCAAGTCTGTTATTTCATACAAAAGACAAAATAAGAGAAGCGTATCCGAGGATTCTCAACAGAGGGGCGCAAGGTTTGATTGATCGCTGTCTTGGGGGAGGGGTCTAAGGGGTGTCCCCTTAGCCCTTTGAAAATTTTTGCTTTTGGAAGAGGATTGAGATGCAAAATGGTACTATATTTGACACATTTTGAAGCATTTTCTCTTTTTGCTTAAACTTTTTTCATGACGGCTGATAGTGGAGGTGGGGGGGGGGGCGCAGAGTCCCATCGGATCCGCCACTGCAAAATATACATTTCCGTTTGTGACCATGTTTTCTATTAAATCAATATTATTGCACTGGGTCTCTACTTCTCCAAATTAAGAATTGTAAAAGTAAATCAGTTGGAAGTACTTTCACACCTTGTTGTATCGCACAAACTAATTTATCGGCTTACAGGATAAAACAAATACCGAAAAGGAAAAAAAAAATGGTTTGACCGTATCACATTATAACGTAATCTTTCTTAAGTTAAAAATAATAATAAACAGAATTGCTAGTTTTCGCAACTGTTTTCTCGGCCTTTAGGCTATGAAGAGGTCTGAGGGTCGGGAGGTTGGTCATGTTGAGTCTAAGTTGTCCCTTGGGGAGGAGAACTCCTTCGGGAGTAAACGTTTGGTTTTCGCCCCTCGGTTCTTCGCCAGAGAGTCGAGGTGACTTTGGAAAAAGTAGGAATTGTTTCTCCGTTACCTGTGCGTTACTTTCTTTCTACAGTTTGCTCACTGCGAAAGAATCCCGGCTTTGCCGGATATTGTCGAGCATTCATCCCTCGTTATTTTTATGATAACGGCATCTGTAAGTCCTTTGTCTATGTTGGATGTTGGGGAAATGAGAACAACTTCCAAACACTAGAGGAGTGCCAATCTACATGTGGAGCCCCACCCAACCCACCTTCGACTCCTGTCCCCCTCTGTAAGTAGCCTTCTAAGTTAAAAGTCATATATTTTATTTTGTTCTGAAACGCGTTGCAAAAGTAAACTTTATATTCTCCTTGATCTATTCAACCATTCAGGTAGCATATAAAGGACAAGTGTAGGGCTACCTTACTTCACAGGTCAGTTGTTACAAGGGGGGGGGGGTCGAGTTTGCTTAGAACATGTTTGGGGAATTTTTTGTGTTGAAAACTTGCACACAGATGTAAAATGGTGCTCTCTTTTTCCATATTTCATGTTAACACAAATCTTTCAAACAGAGCATTTTAAGTTTTGTTTGAGGTCAGGTAATAAGCCTACTTAATCATGAAATATATGCTGTTATGTTGGTACTTACTACTCCATACATAGACATGACCGTGGAAGTCCACGGAAACAAATGGCATTGGAATTATATTTTTGCCGTTGCCGCAGCGTTTGCCGTTGCCGTTGCCGTTACCGTTGCCGGACAAGTATGAACGCAGATTTAGTCTATTTTATCATTCTGTGCGTTGCAAGCTCTCCATAACACATCGTTTTCGTCCCTCTCGGTGAGAAAGTTGCGACCGTAGCACCATGGGTGCTCACCTATTTTATCTCAGTAACGCTCGAGCATTGCAAAGAGAACGTATCTTCAGAGATCGGATGAACCCTTTAGACTCGTTCTCTGACAAGAGAATGCACAAAAGCGTAGGAAGCTTTTCGAGACTGGGGGCTGAACATCATTGTAAGGTAAATTACTGCAAGTTTTTGACATTTCTTACTGAAGAGACAAATAACGGGTTTTCGTCATTGGATCTAGGGGCGGAAGCATAGTTCCGCCCCTCACATTTTGGCTGGAGGGCTTAAGTTCCCCAGCCCCCGCTTCCTACGCCTATGGGCTCACACGTAATGGTGTGATGAGTGAGGGTGGTAGACATCGTGGGACCCCTGCTACAAAACCAAACGGCGAGGAGCAATGCAATACACCCAAATGTACAAATATTCGTAGCCCTCCGTTTTTTTCGAAACCGTGTAGTACACTGGTACATGTAAACTGCAATTTTTTTGTAATACTTCCGAGCCGCCTACACCGAAATAAACTAAAACACAAATGAAATGAAGTTATTCGAACAAGCTT
>WURT03649598.1:0-19163 GCA_009936505.3 Holothuria glaberrima | reverse complement strand
TGACCCAGGCGGGATTTGAACCGGCAATCCTTAGATCACAAGTCCAATACCTTAACCATTAGGCCACCATGCTCTCGACATAGCTTGGGGTATGGGGCGAATGCAAAAGAGCGCGGTGGCAGAGTGTGTATGTACGCTAGTGTTGTGCATGGAAGGCTCTTGCTCGCCAGTGATGAGTCACACGGCAATCAATCGTCTAGACGAGAGTGCAAGTCATCAAATACTCTCCCCAAAGCCCTAACATACTGAGCATACTGGTGTCAGTGTTGCCAGGTCTCTTGCGTGGAAGTTGTCTGTGCCAATGTGGTTCTCCCTCATGGCGGAAGGTGCAGGAAAGATACTGTAGTAACATGATCGAAGTGTATGATAAGCCAAAGAGGTTTCAGCGAAAGATTCACCAAGATTGACGAGAGATGAACAAAAAAGTAGAAGTCATTGGGCAGACTGTGCATTGGGACTATAGGAGTCGTATAAAGTCCTCGCTACTCACACAGAAAACGCTCTAAAAGTTTAGGGGCTTCCATTACCGAGGAAGGTCTGGCCCCTGCTTGAAGCCAATCAAACCAAGGCTGTCATAACGAACCATGTTGCCAAAGTGTCCATAACACTAGTTTAAAACATGAAATTCACGTAAGGTTGATTACTACCTCTCAATCGCCATCGTCGACTGATATCTAGTGTCACTACCAACAGCGTCAGAATATGGAAGGGTTGCATAGTCCCTCAACCCCCACTGGATGGGCATCGGACTATATATCATGCATAGCAGTGCAATGTGTTTGTTTTCAAGTATATACTGTAGACTGAGCACGTCTCCGAGCAATGATGGAGTACCGCGAGAGCAAGATGAGCATTGCAAAATGAAACATCGTCAGAGCAAGATGGAGCTTGGCCGGAGCAGGATGGAGCTTGGCCGGAGCAAGATGGAGCATTGCCAGAGCAAGAACAACAGCTTGGAGCAATATGAGCACAGCATACTGGTGTGTTGCTAGGTCTCTTGCGTGGTAGTACTCTGTGCCAATGTGGTTCTCCCCCATGGTGGAAGATGTGGGAAAGACACTGTTGTAACATGATCGAAGTGTTTAGGCGAAAGAGAGGTTTTCGCGACAGATTCACCAAGTTTGACGAGAGATGAAAAAAGTAGAAGTCATTGAGTAGACTGTACATTGGGACTATGGCTGCTCCGTGTGCTCCATGAGTGGGCCCTTGACTACACTAGCTCACTACAGCTATCAGCTTCGTTGCCTTACAACGACTGTAAGAAATTCTCAAGCAATATAAGAGGGGTTAATTACCTTTTTCCCTGTTGGAGTTTATGGTAAATAATTACAGAAACTATTAGTTGGCAGAACGGAGTTAATTATTCTTTTGGAAGGTGGAAGAGGGGTGATTCTACAGAGCTGTATCAATGTCCAGCTTACCCGTTTCAGGGTAGATTCCAATTTTGGGGGGTCGGGGAGCACGTTCCGTTCACGGCCAAATTCCTAGTCCAGCAATTTAACCATACCACATATTATTTAATTGCTTTTTATACTATTTTTCAAGCATATTTGGTTAAAAAGGTCATTTTTGGAATCACTTTCATAGTCTGCCCCACCCTCTATTTTAGTTGGCCATACATCTATATAACTATACACCAATAAGAATGTAGTATTTAATTATTTACCATAAACTCCAGCAGGGAAAAAGGTAGAATCAGTCTGTCTTATCTAGTGACACTGGGGAGATATCAATAGTTCATTATCGAAGTATTTCATTTCAGTGCGCAACATTACGTCACTCTCTGGATTCAAAGTTGCATGATGGTAACCTTAACAAACCGGCCAATATTTCACCAATTTTTTGCTTATCAGGAGAAATTGGTTAAGCAGGCTATAGAAAAGAGTTGTCAAAATCAAGTTGCATAGCAGATTTCATTTATTTTGCTGTTTTGACTCTGCAACATGGAATTTACTAAGTGCGCAACATTCCAACCCACCATGCTATCAAGTGTAATATTATATGAAAACAACCAAAGGGTATCAAGTTCAGAGTTTGAGGGTGGCTCTATGAAATTTTTAAACGAGTCCGCTTTCACGATAGGGAAGGTTTAAATTGCTACAAATCTGAGGGACTGAAACCAAATCTCACACTTGGGATTAAAATAAATCAGTTTTGAGAAGAAAATGTCACTCATGCATGAAATTTTACCTGCAAAAGATATTGGTTGTAAGCACATTTCAAGAAGCACAGCCAAACATGATTTCGAGCCAATGTCAACATGTAGAAGTAATAGATAAGCATTAAAATTACTGCAGCTTTGAAACTTGTTACTTTGTGTCTTATTATGAAGAGAGGCTTCCACTTTCACAGCGCAATTTTAATGTAATAATGAAATGTGTTGATTGATATTAGCTACAGTACCAATGACCACAGGCTAGAGTCTAAACAATGACCACCATGAACCTGTGTGACTCGATTTTTCTACAGGCCTCATACATTAAACCTGATTTCATGAATTAATACCTTTAATATGCACACAATGCCTGATGACTCCTTATGCTTAAAAATCATATCACAATAAAAATATCAGTCAATCAGAAGTACTTTGTGGCAACCAGTCTAACTCATGCATTGTAGTCTTCATTGTGTTGAAATGACTTGCAGTAGACTCACCAATGGCAACATAAACTTGCTATACAGAGTGAAGGTATATTTTCTTCCTAGAGCTGAAAAAAAAATTACACTTAAAAATGAGACTTACCCTACAACTACAATAAGTGCATCCAGAATGTTCCAGCCATTTCGTAAGTAAGCTCCAGCATGAAAGAGTAATCCATAAGCTCCTATCTTCAAAATGGCTTCAATTAAAAAAATCACAATAAAAACATATTCCACAATTTCCTGCAAGACAAACAAAAGAAAAAATGTAACAAAAGAAAAGTTTAAAAAAGGAATTTCAGTTACAATTTGTAAATATACTTGGTTAATGACAAGGATAACTGTGATGAATTTGGACAACAAGGTCACCTCTATAAAGTATTAAATGACCTCTTGATAAAAAAAAATTCAATATGTTAATGAAAGTATGATAGGCTTTTTAAGAGTGTAAGTTTAAATTTTCAGTGACCTAATTATAAAAAGGTCAATGCACTTTACAGCTACATGACAATTAATGCTGGTATTCTGGAATTAATGCATACAGTTTTATCAATTAAGGTATGTTTCATGTGACATCAGCCGGTTTCCGATTACCTTACTGGAGGGTATACCATATGTACAAGATTACTTACTATGTACAAGCCCACTTCAGCCAGATACCATTGTGCTACAATGTACACTTGACAAGCAAAATGCTCAATTAGAGAGATGCACTTACATTTGATGCTATAATGTCAGTGAAACAGCTCTACTGCTGAAAACTAAATTAGGAACATGTCTATGACTACATGCTTTTATACACAAAATAATTATGAGGGAAATCTCTAAGGCTAATGTAGTTTAAAAAGTCAGGCTAAAGCAGAAATAAAAAAATGAGATAAAAAACAAAAATCACTACAGTATAAAAAAAAAAAACACAAACTATGGTATGAAAAAAAACACCCTTTTTTTAATATTTTTTTTTTTCTTTGGAAAATTTTTGGTGCTATCCATCATGATTCTTTTAAAAAAAGCAGTTTAACCAAAGTTGCATTAAAACAAAAATTGAAAAACATTCATATTCAACAAGTTTTACTGAATTTATTCTGGGTGATCGTGACAGCTTTTTCACAGAGGAGGCAAGTCTGGAAATCAATTTAAGTTCATGCTTGAATTGTTTCCTACCTCACAGAGAGGATTCTCTTTTGAAAACACTTTGCAACTTGCCACAAACTGAACTCAACACTTAAAAAAGCTGCAAATGAATTTGAATTGGCCTCTTAGTCATGGCAGGATACTCATGCTGTACTTTAAATGATCTGAAAGTTCCTGTACAAAATAAATTCTTTTACCCTAAGGTTCTTTTATCTTAACAAAACCTCAAACAATAACTCGCTCCACTATACACTATAGAATACAGGTTCTTATGTACATCTTACATGATATAGTGTAAATGTTCAAAGCCAAACAATCTATGATAGGTTCCAGGAATACACTGAAGAAATAGTAGCTTAATACAAAATCCATTATAAAACCACAAAACTGATGTTTAGAAAATCAATCATATCATCATGGTTAGCACATTCTCAAGTCAAGTTTATATTGAATGACAATTTTATGACACACATTGAACCTTAGGCAATAATTGGGATCTATAGAATTCTCTTAAGGACAACACAGCATTGGCAAGGTGCAGCTTCAACTCTGCAATTTCTTGGCAATGCAAATTTTGCAAAAATCAATACAAATTGCAGTGCAAATACATAAATATGTATAGCAGATAATTTGTACAGTGCATGCGACTTCTTGGAAAACCTGTCATTGACCTTCCCAGAAACTGCGCAATTTCTACATTCCATTTCAAGGTTTTACATTGTGTGGTCATTTCATCAAGTTTAAGGCTACCCAATTCTAAAATCCTGTTCACAGTATGCTCTCTAAAATCCTGTGCACAGTATGCTCTCCCATTAATCTTCTAAGCATTTCAATTCATTATAGCTTTAAAAGTCTTTCTTAATCAATATATTGGAGATCAATCTACAATTAAGGCAACATACAGACAAATTACATCTTAACCCTTTTGCTACATATGGTTTCGCTGCGAAACCCTAATTTACCATTGTTATATACGTAGGGTTTCGCCGCAAAACCATACCACTCTTTGCATTCTGGAATAGCGCCGTATAAACCTACGGTGTTAATCGTGTTTTGGGGATGGAATAGGTGTGTAATTAAGTTTTTAACCGCAATTGTTATGCCAATGTCAGAAGAAATATAGGGAAGTTTAGAACAGGCCTTGATTTTCTTTAATTTATGGCTCAGTATGGAGGGATAGGCCCCCTACAGTGGTAAAAGGGTTAAACAAAGCAAACAAATATTAAAGTAACTGATGGTTTAATATTTTTTTTTATTCAAAATGCAAGAACAAGTTCATAGTAATGTGTCACCATCTGTTGCCTGTGGTGCATGGTTTTGTCTTGTCAATGTAATTTCTGCCACGAAACTGGGTTGTGAAACATGTTTGATCATTAGTTATATTGTTTTTTTTTCAAATTTAAACTGGTATTATGAATTAGATGGAAGGAAATGCAATACAAGAACCATGTCCTATCACTGAAGGACTGCAAACTTACAGTCTTTGGAAGTTAGGATGAAATTTTTAAAGGGGCCTAGGTATCAAATGAGGGAGGAGGGGTTATCTTTTGCCTGTCTGCCCCTCCCCCCTCCCTACAACTTGGTCCATGGTCAAAACATTTTACAGGTAGTTGAAGAAAGAATGAGACAAATTGCCATCAATTCATTACAAATTGCCATAAATTCATTATTCCAAAAATTGTTTTTTTTTCCCCATAATGCTTAAAGCAACTCTTTTACAAATTTCATGCCAACCATATGTACACTGACAAATTTTCAGGCCCGTAGTCAAGGGGGTGGGTGGGGAAGGAGGGCAAAGCCCCCTTAAAAATTTTTTTTTGCCTCCTAGAGAGTTTTCAAGTTTCCATTGACTTAATACATCACATTTGGCCCCCTGAAAAATTTTTCGCCCCATGGAAGCCATTTCGCACCCCTTCAGTACCTTGCCTGTCTACAGGCCTGCAAATTTTGTTTCAAATATGTATGTATGCAGGTACCAGATACTTCTTTGCAAGTACATTGTAAAATCTATCCCCCCCCCCCATCCCCTGACAAGATTAACTGTTGGCCACGAATACAGCTATATGGATCACTAATACTTTACAGTGGTAATATTCTGAAGATGAACTATGTTATATCATACGAATGATAGCATGATCGCTGGATATTCTGTATTCTACCTCAACAAACCCATCCCTCCCCCGTTTCCTTGCTCCTTCCAATATGAATCAGTGACATACACACAAATAACTTCAACAGATTATTCTTTCAAATCCTCTGAGGAATGTTGAACTATACTTTTGAAGTTTTTACCTTATAATTAAACAACGTATCCTGTCAAAAGTTCGTATTTTCCTAATGTTCAACTACAAAATAGGTAAACCAGTGATGTTCCAGAACAGCCTGTAATCAGATCTAGACCCTTCCACCTAACCTCCCAAGCAGGTCTCTTCAGCACTCTCATTTTGCAATCCACCCTAAAAATGAAACCACTCATTATCTCACAGTTTAGAGCAGGTGCATTCTTATACACATTATTGTAAATTCATGTAAATTCATGTGACTCAAGTTTAAAACAGTTTGCTAACAATCTGCAACATAACCTACATGATGGAAAGATCTTGGATTTAAATTGCCAATGCTCACTGGACTCGCCGATTTGAAAAAAAAAAAAAAATATTTCCACTACAACAGCATGCAGATGAGCTGATATACAGTGAAGCTTGTACAACGTAATGAGTATAAGCATGCAAATTGTAGTGTCTCATGGTTTCAAAAAGTACAACTGTTTTTTCACAAAGATTTTAATCAATATCAATACTTCAAGGGACATGTTGCATTAGTGATAAAGAAAATTTTGATACAGTTAAAATCTAATTCATTGATGTAGTAGAATAATAGTAGCTTCAAAAAATTGGTAGCTAGATGCAACTTTATTTTTAAGAAATAAGGATCTCGCAGGAAGAAATTCACTTTTCATGCCTCATGAACATTTCATAACAAAAGTTTGTATTTTCCTAGTATTCAGCTACAAAATAGGTAAATCCAGCAATATTCAGTTTGTTTACCCAAACTTGCAACTCAAATTTTGATATGATATAATATTCAAAACTTTAAAGTGCATATTTTGGGAAAGTACAGCCATTGCCAAAGTTTGTGAGTGAGTTCATAATGATAAAAGTTATTATCTGTATGTGCCATGTAGTATTATAAACAATACTTCCCTTTAACTTCATCTGGGAATACAAGCAAATTTATCAAATATCACTGCAGGTGTGGTAGTAATAAAAATTGCTTCCATATCTACAGTATACCTTGTAGCCTACCTACTACTGTAGAAACCAGTCTCTCACTTTATTGCTCACATACTGTATGGTTTATTAAACTTCAACTGAATAATTTCAAGAATAGAATTATTTCAGAAGCTTTAATGGTCACCATCAAGTATGATGAAAATATACTTTGTAATAAAACAAAAATATCCTGACATGTCCTTCACTTTGTTTGACAAACAGTTCAGGAGATCCCCCTTTTGGGAGAACCTACTTTTCCCCAGAAAGGAAAAACATTGGTCTTGGGCGATGCAATTTTGTCTAATTTACCCATGATTCTATGCTTTCTTTGAGTACACTGTCAGTGGCTAATGGGTGTTGGAACTCCCTTGCAAAATTTATTGATCTAATGTAATAAAATTAAATGTATACTCTGTAGGCGTATTGTCACAGTTACCGAAAAGCCACTTCAAATCGGAGGTTCGCTGAGAAATTTTTTAGAATATCCCAGACTGACAAAGCTGCTAAGAATTTCCTTTGTATATTTTCTTTCTCTATGGGATTTGTATGTAATAGGCATTCAAGTAAAGTTCATCATGGCAAAACAGTTAAACTGAAATATTAAGGCAAACCTCAAGCCAATATCCAGTATCAAGGCTTGATGTAATTTTGTAGATTGGTTCAAAATCTGACCGCAAAACTTTTCATACAATATGATTTTACCCTAGAAGCATTCAAAATCCAGAAGGACTTGCACCTGTAAATTCTACAAGGCAAGATCATCGTAATCTGAAGACTACAGGCAAAACGTTTCAACAGTATACTCCTGTGTGACATTCAGTGTTATTTCGCACAGAGTTCATTGCACTGACATATACACATTATAATATCCTTAAACCGGTGCACTTTTGTGGTCCAAGATTTAGTACAAATTGCACAGAATGTTAATGACTAATGATTCAATACCTAAACAATTTTCAAGTCCAGTATACAATTTCACTAGCACAGCATTTTACGATAATTTACAATTTAACTAATTCAAGGAAAAAAAATTGGGCTCTGTGTTTACCAAGGGTATGAAAAAGTTGGTTTACAGTGTAGGAGTATAGTGCAATAAATCAACACTTTATCTCACTGTTGGATTGGCTTTAATAATTGAAATCTCTTTTCTTTCTCTCTCTAACTTTTTTCTTCTTTCCTCGTTTTTTTTTTTTTTTTCCTTTTTTTTTTGTCATCTGTTGTCTGTTTTGTTTTTGTCCCTTCCTTTTGTATTTTGTCTAGTGGATCTGCTCTGTATTATAAGCTTTGCTTCCTTTGGAACTTCCACACTTTTCTGTAGTATTTATTGATTATGTGAAAAATTGGATATTTTACATCCGTCATGAAAGGTGAAAAAAAAATTGAAACAAAAAAGTTGGTGGAGATAGGGGAAACCACAGACTGCTCTAAATACAGAAATATGCACATGTAGCTTATTTTGACAAAATTTGAATGTCATAGCCTGCCAGCTCTGCTACAGATACTCCTATACACCAGTATCAATACTACAAAACCATAACACTTACCAAGTACAAAACTGAGGAACGTAATAGACTTGACAGTTCTTTGTTCAGTTTAACAAAATAAAATACAAGTATCATTCTTACATGCCAGGTCCACCTACTGTACACAATCATTTACACCATGACAATTAAGACAAATGGCATCACAATGTCATTACATGTCAGAAAGGTAGCTCTACAGAATTGAAAGGAGGATTACAAGTGCATATAGGAGGTAAGGAGGGGTGATGTAGATTTGAAAATTTTTGAAAAGTAACAGAACTATATGAAAATGTGATCAGGTTATGTTATCACCATCTGTATGGAAGTTGCAGTTGACATGTGATGACTGGCTTGTGATTCATGCTGTAGGGGAGGGATAGGCACCAATGGGAGAAAATGCCCCCCTCCCCCTATTCCGGAAAGTTATACCTTCACTGATAAGGTTTCAATGTGAAGTGGCAGCACTTACTGACAGTCTTGAATGTGAAAGTACACTACAAATTCCCTGAGTTTTTTTTTTTTTTTTTTTTTTTTTTTTTTTACAACAAAAGTATTTTAAGATGTATTATTTGCATGGCATGACAAAAGTAGTGGGTGCTCAGATGTGATGGACATAGTATTGATACATTTGTTTTACAGTGGTTGTCAGCAACTTACTGCTTTCTAGAGCTGGCCATCACTAATTACTATGGCTTCATCCCTGAATGTGACTAAATGTGAGCATAAAATACTACAATACTGGTGAAAAAACATCCCTGATGGTGCAATGCACGAAAAACCTGTTTCAATTACCTTCTAAAGAAGACCAATTCTAAACTATAGTCACACAAACTTTGCCCTCCAGGAAAAAGGAATAAATTCACCTTCAGAATTTCTCACTATGCAATACAGAAGCAATATACTGATATACTGGCCTAGTATTAGGTTACCACTAATGAAAATTTTACACAGCAAGTCTGTCTCATCAATACGGAGCCAACAAAATCTTGACCATCCAATCAAATTGTCTACTGACCCAATTTGTGACGTTCAACTTGTAGCTAATCAGTGTAATTGTTGCAGAAGGACATCCAATGGGAGGCTGAGACTGAATGAACATCACCATATTATAAGACAATGCAATTTACAGCTTGAGTAACCAATCTGAAGTTAAAGGCCATGGGATTTAATCAAAATGATTGAAGGATCGAGTGATGAAACACCTTTAATGACACCCTTGTGACATTTCAGTTAGAATATTTCATAATCAGTTCTTTCAAGAAGGAGAAACCTACATTTTTCACAGAGCCATACAGTATTCTTCTTACATTTGTGCAATCATTTGTAATTAAAATTTTGTGCTGGAGCACACACTATAATGTTCAATTTTTTTTTTTTTTTTTTTTTTTTGCATGTATTGTAACCAGTACTAAAGTTCTTTGAATTGCCTGTGGTAAAGTACAGCAATTCTCAACGTAACACACAGCTCAGTCAGTGAAACCTAAGAATGAAAAAGTTCCAATAGACTTTTGTCAGCTGTTATTTAAGCATGATATTTTGCCTTTGTTTCTCTACAAAACCTGACGGATCAACTGTGATTAAGCTTACTCTTCCCACATAAATCTGCTCTACCTGGTAAAGAAAGATGTATACATACTGTAAATTTACCCATCAAAAGGATGAATTTTTTTATATCAGTAGAAATGTATTCCATCAGAGCCACAAAAAATTTGCGGCAATAAAATCTTCCAAAAGGGGTCAGAGAGGAATGAGCAAAAAGGTTTCCAGTTCAGCTCCTCAACAGCATGATAAAGTGAACTTCTTGGATGCCTGACAAAACATGCCTTGTCACTAACTTACAACTCATTTGCTTCAAATCAATCGCCAACAAAATGAACGTGGATGAGAAATTGTCTCTGAGCAGCCAAACATAACCCAATTTTCTGATAAAACACGTGAGAATCAATATGTGCCGCCCTTTCAAGAGATGTCTACAAATCCAGCAGACTTTGAAAGTCAATACAAGAGGGGCATCATTAACCTTACACATATATACATGTGTATTTCTATGGCCACTGGTACTCTGGCACACTAAAACAGCAAATGGCAAATTGCTTGACAAAAATGTTTAAGAGCAAATGTTAGAGGCAAAGTCTATGTTCCCTACTGCAATTCTTAAGATGTTCATTACTTGCTAGCATACTTTGACATATGGGATGTAACTTAACGTTCAGTTTTTGATAATCTTAGTTAAATGAGCTGTCAGCTTAATACCATACCCAGCTGGTAAGTGGAGCTGAATGGAGAGCTTGGAAGCTAATGGAGCCAGTAAATCACTGAATGTTTTACCAAGCAGCAACTCAGTAATTTTATAATTCTATGGTGTCCACAAAGTGGTAAAGACTGCATTTAAAAGGCCATTAATGTATATACAAAATACAATGGACCAAAAGTTTTACAGCATGGAAATTTTAATGAAAAATATTGAAGGTTCTACAAACCACTTAACTGCTACAGATTTTAAGTAGTTAATACATAATGAGAAACAAAACATGTTATGCTCTGATGTTTATTCTAAGTTTTTAGCATTTTGTTTTCCTGAAGTGATTCTGTGAGCACTTGGGTAGAACAAATATTCAGATGCCAGAGTAGTCTTTGTAGTGCCATAGTTAAACACCTTGGTATAGGAGAAAGCAATTCAGATTACATTTAAAAGAAAATAGTCATGTGCAAAGTTTTCACAGTTTCAAGGCTTCACCAAGTACTTAAAGGGGCTTATTGAGTTGATTTTCAAAATTCATGCTTTTTCCACACCTGTTGAGATTTACCTATATCTTGATGGTAAATGGTCAAACTAAGAGATTCCAGGTACTAATTGCGGGTAGGTGAGGGTTACATAGGTAAATAAAAGGTAAGGAGGGGTGATGTAGATTCTGCACATCTGACACACAACTGAAATGGTAATAATAGTTAAACTAATGATGAAAATAATCTATTACAAATTTGTGACCAGACACTTATTACCTTTAGGTATTCATCATATGCATTCCCTGTCTACAAAAAGTACAATTTCTCACATTTTTGGTAACTACAGGAAGTGGAACATAAGTAATGAGGCTAATTAGAAACATTGTCATGCAATGATTTCCTTCAAACCTGTCACAAAATAATTGATATCAACTCAGTGAGCCCCTTTAAGATCAAGGTGTCCACTTTCAGCAACCTGGAAGAGGGGGATGCATGGATCCAGACTGGGGATTTTCTTGATTTGGTCGCCCCACTTTTGGAATCATTTTTCTTATGATATGGTTCTAAAGATGTGCTACAAAGTTTAAGTACATATTTCACTATTGCTAGATGCCAGGAAATACCATAAGTGTCTTTAAATTTTTCCACAGAAGGCCCCCCACTCCCTGCTACCGTCAAGGCTTTATACATTTGATACTCATAGCTTTGAACATGCCCTCACAGAATCCCTCCCCCCTTGGCCCCTAGGGAGGGGTGTAAGACGAGATGATGAGGTGTTGCCATGAATTAACTTGGCTGAAATCTTCAGTTGTACTACTGTACCTTTCTTCCATGAAGATAATTGGTCCATGTAACTTACTTTGCAGCTTTATGAATCCCTCTTCCCCTTCCACCAGTCCAAAATGTGGTTGGGCAGAAGTATGCTTCTGTCACTCCTAAATTCAAGGACAAAAACCCCTTACTTGTTTCCTCCATAAAATTTAAAAGATTTGCAGTTACTTCCCTTAAAATTTGTCCAATACACTGTACCAAATTACATTTAAGGACCCTCAAATATTCAAAACTTTTCCAAGGGGGGCAACACCCTCTCCTTAGACCCCTTCCACAGGACAGCAGTCTAAAACAATGTTAGCTCCCAGTCGGGAAAGCTTCCTATGCCTGTAGTCAAATTGATAGCCAGGTTAATCAACAAAATACATCCACATGAGATGAATCCTCAGGTCACTTACTATATTAGCTATATTTCTACCAATTTTCTAGTCTTCTAAGGTAGCATAAAGTGAAGGCTGATGGGGAAAGCACATCCCACAATGTTGCAGATCTTCATCTCAATGATATCTAAATGTTCAAGAAATGTTTCAAGTATGGATGTTGAATAGCAGTACTGGTTGCCACCAATCAACTGCATTACAAATAAACTATGCCCCAGTGAAACCTTCTCAAGTAGTACAAAAGTTCTAATCAACGTCCTTACATTATGTCTTAGTCATCATCATATTGCTGTCAGGGTCTCCACATGTACAGTAAGTTCTCAAACTTCATCTGTCTGTACAGATTTATCGTACCATATTCTTGGAATTGAAGAAGCTTCACTGAAAGATCATGTGTGGTACAAACTGAAGGGACTATAAGTTTTCAGTACAGTACCAAGATCCCTCAGTATTTGGTATAAATTATGATTAATTTCTTTCTGTGACAGGTATAAGGAGTATATATATATATATGTATCATACTATCAGTTACCATGATACTGTAGGTTAACCTCACTTTGACTTTTTCTGATTTTTTTCAAAACTTAAATTGATCTCCATTCACATGATACAGTAATATAATTAGACTCAGAAAACCACATGTGCACTTCAAGGAAACACACATTTTGCCAGTGAAATATGGAATGCTATGTAAAAGCTTCATATACTGGGCACAGTGCTTAATTAGCACAAAGCAATGGCATGCCTTGGCTCTGATGCCTGTGTGATTCATAAGTTTGGTCACTAACATTCAACAAGTTTCAAGGTCACATATTTCTATGAATATCCAAAGGAATTTGTTCGGTGTTCTCTTTAGGAGGCATTAGGGATATGCTACATAGGCAAGATGCCTGTGTGAGTCACATGTTTGGTCCTGATACCTGTGTGAGTCATTAGTTAGGTCCTGATGCCAGTGGGAGTCATTTGTTTGGTCCTGATGCCTGAGTGAGTCATTAGTTTGGTCCTGATGCCTATCTGTGACACTATATAGTGTGGTCCTGATGCCTGTGTGAGTCTCATTTTAGTTTGGTCCTGATGTCTGTGTGAGTCATTAGTTTGGTCCTGATGCTTATGTGAGCAATAGCTTGGTTTAAAAATGTCAGTATGGTTCTATACTTTGGCCTTGCTCTTGTGAATCCATAGTGTGGACACTCTGCTTGTGTGATACATATATCTGGTCCAGATGAAACTTCCCTGTGTGAGATGGCAAAGGTACAGTACTTAATTGTGTTCCCTGTTGAAGTCTATAATCAATGTGGCCCTAATGCCTATGTGATTGTGACATGGTCTTTAATACCTGTGCGAGTCTAGATTTTCATCCTCCATGATCTGTGCCAGCTAGCAGACAAAGAGTGAGAATCAGTTCAAGGCTGCTCTACAGATACCGCCTAAAGGGAGAAGTTCTAGCAATAAAGTTGCAATAACAAATGGTGAACTGTGCTAGTTAGTTGATATAAATTCTAAAGAAAGTGACAGTCCTAAGAACATTGTTTTGACAAATACAGCTTACTGTACTATAGGTAATTAAGCCACAGCATTCTTCACAATAAAATTAGCCCTCAGTCAACAAAAATACTGTCACATGATTAAAATAGGTAAAATACAATGCAGGAATTTTAACTGGGAGCAAATGAACACCTTTTATTGACTTGTTTAATACAAACACAACAGTCTACAAGTTACCTCATATATATACATATATATATATGAAAATCGGGGAGGTCCATATACTAATTAGGAAAGAAAACACAGCTGATTGGTTTGAAATCCACAGTGGATTCAATACAGACGCTAATATTTCGTAGGAAACACCTTACATCATCAAGGCGAAAATAGCATACTGACAACACAACCAGAGAAGATAAACGTAATACAGCATGACAACAATCAGAATAGAGATTATAGATTTGTATGTTCCTATTGAGGGTAAGTTGGATATTCTTCATAAATAGGGATTCCATTATTTTCCGCTTGTTCCAAGCATTTTCAGTGCCAAGGACTTCCACATTATCAGGACTGGGGATTTCATTTCAAACTCATCGCTGTGTTTTCTTTCCTTTATTTATATATATATATATATTTATTTCACTAATTCCCCACTAAGGGCGAAAGAAGTTGTTGAAAAGTCGGCCATAGGGCGAAAAAAAAAATACGGCGAAAAAACAGATTCCCCTTAACGTTTTCACACCTTTTTTAAATAGGAATACGTAAACGTGTGGTAACGTCCTTTTAGAGACACAATCTATATGCTATTACTTCAAAGTCAACGAATTTACGGACACCTATCTGTTAACACGCACGGATGGCAGGCCATTGAAATAACGTTGATTATATCTTGAGGACGTTGGGGGGAAATATGCTTATGTATTTTATTGTTTTTTTTTTCGCCTTAAGGTAGGAAGATATAAAGACTTTCACCTTAAGGGGAGAATTACCATTATATATATATATATATATATATATATATCACTAATTCTCCCGTTAGGGCGAAGAAACTCAAAACACACACTACTGGTCTGAATAGAGATCTTTCTTTTATGAGCACTCATGTACAAATTGCCCCTGATGTTTTGCGTTACTTTGTATTCACAACTGAAGAAGAGCATTTTGACTGCTCAAAATATTTTGTTTTCGTTTGTAATATATCAGTTGGCATGTATCTGTTTTTTCCAGCATTTTCTTTCTTTTCTATATATATATATATATATATATATACGTGTACCAGACTTTTAGTATGTACTCCTACTCATAGTTTTGCACAATTGCTTGCACTTGTGCTCATACTCACTGTTTTTGAAAGTTATGCATGGGGCTGATACAAAATGTTGTACTTGTTCTCATGAAAAAGATGTGTACCCCTTCTCATACTCACAACCATAGGCACTCCACTTGTACACATACTCATGATAAAGTACCCATACTACAAGCCTGATATGTACTGATGTGCAGCTCATCTGAGCTATGAAGTTGTCTCACATGCAATAGAATAAAGTGCTTCTGAGGCCATGTCTAATGACAGAACAAGACCTGACCTGAGCAATCAAAAGTGTGTAATGAAGATAAGCTCTTCACCTCATTAGAGGATCAATTGCCTTAGGTCAAGCATCCATGCTGGACTCTGTGCTAATAAACAGAGCCATAGTACTGCAACTTCATTGCCTTCAAGCATGTCATCAATGTCTTTACAGTCAATTCTTCTTTGAGAGGGCAAATGGCTTCTAATTTGTCAGTGGACCAAATTCAAATGGAAATCAGAAACATGCAAATACTTTAGACAAAATTTACAGCTTATGTAACTCATTCAAATGCACTAGAAATGAGCAGAAAGTTGATGCAACCTTTTCAAAGAAATCTGCTTCTCAAAAGCAGATTTTTTCAAACATGCTTTATGCAAAGCAATAGCTACTGCATTCAGGGCTTGCCATTGCAATATCAGAGGAGTATGCCATTAAGCAGTATTTTAAGTCACCTTTAAAGACTTTTACCATTATATAACCATATTTATGTCAAAAGAAACACTTCTGTAGGATTTTCCAAGTATATGTAGCTAAAAGCTTAACAAGTGATGTAACTTGCAGAAATTTTCATGGCTGTAAGTTCTAGGTTTATGGTTATGCAAACTCTGAATAAATTATGCTAACTGGGGTATAAGTCTCGGGTAATATGAATGTATACCAAAGTTAAATGGAATTTTGCAGTTCCCTCAATCTTATTTTAAAAACTTATTTCACTTTTATGAATCTCTTCTTCTTTCCCTAACACTTATCTTTCATGCATGCATTTCAGAACATAAATTGCACAAATTGCAAGGTTAAACCGGCAGAATTTTATACTCTGCACTAGTTTAACAATCAGGTAACAACATACTGTCACACAATTAAAAACTTGTCATACATACTGGCTGCTCACCATAGGAGCATGAGGGGAAAAGTGCACCCCAAAAAAGTTCGTCAATCTCAAAAAAATATAATGATAACATGCTATCTGATAATAAAAAAGAACAAGTCACCATACTTCTACTGTACCATACTGAGCAAACCATTCATATTGCAGGAGGGGGTATCCTAGACTCCTTGAATACCAATCTGGTTTTGCCCCCCCCCAAACAAAATTTCTAAGAGCTGCTATTTGTCATACATGAATCACAATATCGGGATATATACTAATTCATACGAGGGTGGCAGCATTTATTGGCCCTTTAAATGTGCAGTCAATTTATATTTTACTTTCCACATATATACTTCTGAGAAACAATCGTGCATGAAATTATGAATCAAGAATGAGCTATTTCAATGTGAGCTATCTGTCTTTCATACCAGTTACAAGGGTTCTTCCAAGCCTCAATCTATAAAACACATGCACCCATGGAATTTATGCACGGCAAGTTCATGACTTCCATCCCATGGAGGAAGCACATTCAAAATTCTGGATGCTAGCCTGTAGGATGAGAACTGATCCTGGTAACATATGATCTCCTGTCAAGCAGACTGGGTACTGAGTCACAGCTGAGATAAAAGATGTTGAAAGAATTTCTGGCATTTACACAACAGCTAGATGTAATGCCTCTGTGAGCTCATGTAGAGTATATAGCTCTGCAGTTAATATGTTAGGTATACAACTGAGTTATGAGCCTAGCTGTATTAATGTACACATCTATAGCTGTAGTACAGTTAAGCTATAAGCCTACATAAAAAAGAATTACACTTGCAATGTTATAATACTTTCTAAATTTAAGTTTACTATCACAATGTACAGAGAAACTTAAATATATTTATAGACAGTTATAAATCTGAAGTTATTTACTACAAGTACTGTGATTGCAATAGTACTCACAAAAAAGAAAGAAAAAAAAAAAAAACACATGCAGTAATGTAACTTCACATTTTACCTTCAATAATTCACCATACACTTATTACAGGTATACACCAAGTTTACAATTCCCTGAATTGAGTATATTGTGTACTAGGTACCTGAAAGTTTGAGTTCCACTTCAGCTTTTCCATTACTGCATTGCTAAATTCATGAGTCAGAGGGATGGAGTTACAGCCCTCTGCCCCCTCTCCTTCCCCTTCCCGTACATATAGGAAAACTCAATTTCTCTAACACATTTTGGCAAATTTCTCAGGTAACACAGGTTTTTCTCTAATACTACTCAGCTCTCTGCAAAAATTATCCTGTAAGCTATAAAATTTCACCTTTGAACATTTAACCCAATCCTTTCGAATTAACTCTTGAAAGAAATGTGTATTTACGTACAGGTAGATATACAATGAGCGGAAATCCTTCAACAATGTGCCCTAAATGCATTACCCTCCATACGTGTCAAGTGTGATACATTGCTGATACACCACAGTAGGAGAACATGTCTGCATACATACAGTACATGCACATACAGTATATAAAATGTTTACAAAACAGTAAGAAGTTCTCCAACATTCACTACAAACAGATACTAATGTATACCGTGCACTCTATGTCTGTACTTTTTGATCATAATAATTCCACCATAAAATCAGTTACCTTCACTGATCATCACAAGGATGCCTGAAAAATAATTGGCTGATGCTACGAGACATTCATCTTGCTGTATCCTGCATCTTGCAGTACCTACAGTAATTGGAATCTCTTTACGTCATAAACAAGAATCAATAGCAAGTTCCATTAACAAACCATTCCTCCTGAGAAAATCTGCCCGCATCCACAAATGATGATATCATAGGTAAAAGACTTCTTCATTTGGAATGAAAATCTGAATTTTATCCTCAAGACATGAATCACACATGACAGCTCAAACAACAAGAAAGATAGTTCCTGGACCAGCAGCCAGAGTTATGTGTCTTATTACTCTTGAAAAACACTATAGTTTTTAAACTGCTCTTTTTTTCTAAAATCAATGAGATAACCTCTTAATGTAGTTACCACAATATCAGGTCACTTAAGAAAAAGTGCACTCAAGCACTTTGTTTACACCAACATGTGCACCATACAACATGTTGGTGAGAAGGAAAAGTTCGAGGCAACATGATTTAGAAAAGAATATATTTTGCTAACTTGGGATTAAGGGGAAATATTGTATGAAAAAACCAGCCTAAAAGGGGAAATCGTCTAAAAGGGGAAAAAATCAGGTCGACTTTGCTAAACTGCATGCTTTTTATATACAAATACGTAAACGGATGGTAATGTCCTTTTCACTAAATAATCTATATTCACTTCAATGTTGACCAATTTATGTACACCTATCTGTTAACACGTACAAATGGTGGGCCATTGAAACGTTGGTGTACACCTGTTTTTCAGATGCTACCAAAATGGCAAAATATAACCTTGTGCATTTTATAGTTTTTTTTCGCCTTTAGGAAGGGGCTGTCACGCCCCAAAATTTTTTCCCCCTACAGTAGGTTCTAGCGTTATACATATATAAACGTTAAGGGGAATCCGTTTTTTCGCCTTCTTTTTTTTTTTTGCCCTACGGTCGAATTTTCAACAACTTCTTTCGCCCTAAGGTGGGAATTAGACAAATCTATATATATATATATATATGTTATATATATATATATATATATATATTTGTCTAATTCCCCACTTAGGGCGAAAGAAGTTGTTGAAAAGTCGACCAT
>WURT03649587.1:0-19166 GCA_009936505.3 Holothuria glaberrima | reverse complement strand
GACAGACAGACAGACAGACAGACAGACAGACAGACAGACAGACAGACAGACAGACAGACAGATAGATAGATAGATACGATTAACCCAACTTTAAAACATTTTTCCGAGAAGATTACAAATGGTTTATCGTAGGGGCAATTGTCCTAGACGACGGCATGTCTGAGCCAACTGCAACTGCCATATTGTGATGTTGAGGTCTCCGTAGTGCACAAATGCAATTCGTAGTAATTACAATGTTCCACCCTATCACCCACAGATTCATACGAACACTAGCCCGGGAAGCTAAACCTGCCTTATTTCCCTAAAGACGTTTCCACCAGATCCCACCGAGGGTCCCGAGATGTGTCCCTGGATCCTACAATCTAGGTGGGAAACATTGCATACCCTTTTGGAGTCTTTTCGTGCCGTTACGTCATTTTGACTTACGATCCTGGCCATTTGGTCCTGGAATTGAGCTGCTAGCCAGACTACGTACAAGTCATTCATCCGCCACTTACACTACAGACGGATATGCTTTTAGTTGTTAGTATCAGCTATTATACTCCAGAGACACAAAACTAAAATGAAAGTAAACATTCCATTTCGCCGCTTGATGTGTGCATAACTGATACTGGATAAACAGTGACCTGATGGCATATCTCTTCGCGAGGTCAACGCTCCAAAGTTTAATATTAGAAATGTTAAATGTGTTTGCATAATAAACATAACGCTGAAATGTAAAGCACTATAAGATTCAAGTAGTTGTACGTTTGTTATCGAGGGCAAAGCGAATGAATTTAACGACTTTGTACTTATGCACCCCTCCTCCTACTCCATTATGGCAAAGAGCCACAATTTTGTTTAGGTTAAAAGCCATGCAGTTTTGAGAGATGAATGTGTTACTGCAAAACTTAAAGATCTGTCATACATTCGTCATTTTTTACGAATTATTCATTATTTTTCTGAGGTATATATGCTCTAATGTAGGTTCTATGTTATTCTTATATTCACGTATTGTGCATGTCAGCCCTGAATGTTATCGTGTAATGATGTTTTTGTAAAGTTTATATGAAGCTTTCCTGACGGTAGTGAATTTTAGTTGGAAAGCTGTTTTACAACCGATAATGTAAAAATTAACCGATAATGTAAAAACGACCAATAATGTAAAAAAAAAATTACCGATAATGTAAAAACGACTGATAATGTAAAAACAAATTACCGATAATGTAAAAAAATCTTTGAACCGATAATGTAAAAAAATCTTTGAACCGATAATGTAAAAAAATTACCGATAATGTAAAAACTTTCGTTTACCGATAATGTAATAAGAATTTACCAATAATGTAAAAACTGTTCGAACGAAGATTTCAATTATGGTCCTACGTACATGTGTGCATGCGTATGGGGTAGGCATGTACGTAGGTAGGTAACAAACTTTTTATCTCACCAAAAAGAACTTAACTACGATAAAAAATATCATAAAAGGACTTCAAGTATTTTAAAGGTGGGTTATAGTGGAGTGGTGACACAGCTAATTTGCATATGGTCCATTAGAGGGCGCCCTCTAATAAAACCAGATATCTCGAAAACTAAGGGATTGAGAATTACAATTTTAAATCAGTATGTCCGAAAACCCAGGAGTGTTGTTACCGTTGTTCTAAAGCTGAAGGAAGGTTATTCCCCCTCACCCAATCCCCCGCCCCAGGGGAAGAAGGGGCTGAAATCGAAACCTCACATTTGATAAAAATTGCGCTAGAGGTAATCGACGACGCTGATCACAGTTCCGAAGTTAGTTTTCCCTTACCTTGATCGCTGCAGTGGGATATACGGGCCGTCAAAGGGCCCATTTTTAGTTCCATTGTCCCTAAGTTAGAGCAGGTTTTGGGCTTTTCAAAAGCTTTTCGTTTTAATGATACATTTTGGTAAATGGAGAAGCAAAAATTTTCACAGAATATCTCACCAGGTCATTGAAACATTCAAACAGCTAGAGTCATTGGCGAACCCAGGATTTCTTTCAAAGGCGGGGGGCGTGCAGAATGTTGTGTGATCGTTGGCCTTGGAAGGGTCTTAGGGGAGGGGTGTCCCTCTCCCCTTTGAAAATGTTTGAAAAATTGGGTATCCTTACATGTAATTTGGTGTCATATATGCTTCCTTGTTGTTCAGAAAAATATTAAAATTTTAAAGTATGCTATTACACAGGGGCCTGACTTTAATGCCGCAGAGCAGGGGGCCAAGCCAAGGAGCAGGGGGATGGCTTCCAAATTCCACCCTCCCCCTTGGTTACGGGCCTGCTGTACGGGCCCTCTAAGAAGTTCGTACGGTGTCCGCACGACGATGATGGAACCGTCCTTCGGGCGCCACGAGGCCGTGACTGGTCCACGTGCACGAGTCTCATTGAACCCGCAAAAACCGCACTAGCAAACTTATTACATTCACCACATAAGAAAAAACAAAGTAGGCCTACAGTGATTATAGCGCAAATTGTTTCGAAGAGATAAGAGGCATTTTCATTCCCCCAGCCTGGAATTTTCAAATGGAGGGGTAGGGGGACAACAAGGAGGCACTGAAGATGATAATGTGTGTAGCCAGTGGTGCAATCACATGATGCCCCAAGCTCAAGCTCACCACAAATAGCTTTAAGAACCATCGGGTACTGCGTTTGCACATGCGCGTAAGGCGCTCTAAAATCTTCCATCCTCTTGCAATACAAAGACGTAGAGAGTCTCCATGCACAAGTAAACAGAAGATGGGTATGATCATGGCTGTTTGTTCAGCTCCGCAAGAGCAGGTGAAGAGTAGAATGCTTTGGGAACGGGTTGGGGGGGGGGCATGGACTGCCACAAGGCCCTGGCAAAACCCACTAGTTTTGGGCTAGAATGATGCACTGGTGTTTTGTGGCAATTAATGTCCATGAGTGTGTAAAGAAGTCTTTTTGCCTATCTGACATTAAGCATGCCCTCTAATTTGGTAAAACGTTTAGTTTATACCTTGGATTACATCCCCAGTAATTTTGTCTTTTTTTTTTGGAATAATAGGTCCCAATCTTTTGCTACCAAGCTACACTTTCCCTAATTATAACCCCTTATGAGGTAATTAGTCATATCTGTGTGTTCTACGAAAACTATTACTTTCAGTGCAACTTGAGGGTAACTGTCTGACAGGTTCAACGAGTGGCTGTCAGAAGAAGGATTCTATGTATTTTCAGTACAAATATAATGAATGTTAGCCTATGATCATTTGTCAAAATATAGTAGAAAGAAGGAGGTCAGCAGTTTTGGTCCATCTGCTGGGTTGGCACTTAATCACTTTTAACCAATCAAATATGTTCTGGTAACGCTGCATTAGTGAATATTCGATTACAATTTTATACTCGGGTGGGTACTACCTACATCATAATGAGGATTAGTTGAAAAGAACTTGTCTGGAGATCCCCACGGACTGTTGATCGAGCGTTGTTTGGATGGCTGTGAAAGAACGTTCAGTGGTAAACAGACCAGTTCGTAACGCCCAAAAGACCAATGAAGTGTAATAATGACCTTGTGATTGAATATATGAAAGCAACAGCTCAGCCGAGACAGTACAAGTGTATTGAAACAAATTGATATGCCGCCCCCACTTCCGTTGGCAACGGGCGCTAGTTGATAATCACAATAATCATTTAACATTAACAAGTCATATTGAAATAGAAAACCAACAGTCTAGAGTAAGTCACAGTAAAACATGCTGGAGATGTCTTTGCTCACGAGTACAAATCCCCAAATACCTGTAGGTCTACAAACTGTCTCATGTGTATGTACAAATACGAACACATTCAACACAAATACCCGAGTACGAGTACTTTTTCAGATTCTCTCAGCACTATTTTGAGTGTAGAACCATTTGCTAAACGACTAAAGAAAAGTACTTCAGGATGACTACGAGTGTGGGGGCTTTTTACAACCGTTCTTTTGTGACCTCTTTGGACATGTATCCGGAATTGTAGGGCGCTGTATACATGACCTTATCCATGCCTGTTGACGAGTATCGTCACTGTGGATCCATTCGAAAGCATAGACATTAGCCAGGATCAATCTCAAATTTATTGTGAACGTACACGTTTACCTTCAAAGATTGTATTGTATCCCATTCCGCTATTAGAAAAGGAGGCTGTTTGTCCTGGTTGCTACTTAAGCCGAACGTACACGGACGACAGAAACGAGAAACACGAAACTGAAAACACTTTTTTGCGCTGACGTCCGTGTTCGTTGGACCAAAAACAAAATTAGCGTTTTCGTCCGGAACACATGTTTAGCTAAACACTTGTTTCGTGAATCAAGCAGGGGCGTAACTCAGTAGGATTTATTTGGGGTGGAGGTATTTTCGCCCTGCGAAATTAGTCAGTGCCCTGTGACTTCACTTTGTAAAAAGAGAGGTAACTAAGGTATTTCGGAATGAAAACAAGGAGCGCAGGTCAAAAGTAAAATGAGGGGAATCCGCAGGGAACGGACGAACTTTTTTCCACCACCACTGGGGAGCTAGAGGCTATATACAACCAATGAGAGCCGCTACGCAGACACTCGGCTGATGGCGGGATGTAAACATACAACACTTACCTGTACGTACGTAGGCACGCGATACGCATACGGTATACATTGTATGATTGTACAACGCGTACACACGTACATTATGCAAAAGACAAGACATGTATGCAGGAACTTTACTAGTGCATGTAGCTAACCAGTCAGCTGCAACTCGTAAGCCTCACAGTAGTCAGGATGGTTACGTTATCGATGCAGTTTAGCGAACATTGTCATTCGGCTTACAAAATTTAGGCTATTGAGATTAAGGCCTATGGGAGATTGTGATGTATCTACAGATTTAATTCGATAACGTCGATTCGAGAAAAGTAGGACTTAAACTAGTCTCTTCTTGAAAGGGTTAACTTGTCGCTCTAACGTTAGGCCTAATAGTGTTTGCCACACTGAAAATGCCCGAACTCCAAACTCTAACGTTAGGACGTTAACACATTTCCATTTAGAATGGAAGAAATGTGTGTGATAATGGTCACTCGAAAAATATTGTAAAGGAAATAATCTACGATTTCCCTTCACTAACCTCCTTGATAATGTTCGTTAGCGTCACCCCGCCCACACCGTCTACAATGCATGCAGTATAGATAATCCATAGTTCGTATGCTCACTCACTACTGATCGATCACACTATGCACTGTATGTAGCTAGTCGCACTAGCACTGTATGTATTGTATATGTAGTACTAACGTGCGTGCATATACGCGCACGCATGCTGGATTATCTGACTTTGGTGCTAGTACTCTGCATGTAACTAGTTGTACATGACTGTACCGGCGTACGTGCGAGTTAGAGTACGTACGCCACGGTGACTATGGAGAAGACATTCCACATACGTCTGCTAACAATTCCATGTATTGAAAGAAAATTTCCTGAAAAGGCAATAAGTTCGATTCATTTTTGACAATGTTCCAATTTTTACGATTTTTCAAAGAAGATTTTATATCATTAAAACTTCCTTAAACATCTCAAAGCATCTCTAAAGCTACTGGAATCCACTAAGTTTCTTTTTTACGGAAAGGAGATTTCCATGAAGGTAGAAATATTAAACACTACTGAAATAGTGAAAACACCTCATTTGACCTTATTTAAAAGGTCATTGCGCCTGCGCTGTAGGTAATTCCGAACTACCTTATTAATGCGTACGGGACTCTTAGAATTTGAGAACCTCAAAAAGTTGCCCGAATTTCGTTGTGGTTCAGGTGCATAATAGAGAGCACCAATCCGCTACACGCGCGCGAAGCGCTCAAAAATTCTTCACATTTTTTAGGGCATTCGATCAAAAAATTCGGGAACTCAGTAAAAAATTCGGGCAATCTTTTTACTTTTACTTTATCTGTGTGGGAATTTCACCTATTCTGTGCCCGAAATTTTGTCGTTTACTGAGCGAATTTTCGACCTAAGAAAATTGGGAGGGGGGGGGCATTCTTTCCCTGCCTGCCTCGTATGTCGGCAGCCATGCCACACGAAGAATAGAACTGTGCATTGTATGTATTTCACAGTCGAAAACCTCATGACATAGTATAACAAGTATACTTAATAAAAAACAGGTTTTTTTTCTGTAGTATCTAGACCTAAATAAATAAACGTTTTAACGTTTACTTGAAAGTTGAAACCTCTGCTTCATTATAGGCCTTTACACAGTGTGAAAGAGTTTACTTTTTTAGGATTTGCAGTTTCTCTGTCGACCAATCATGTAAGGACGGTATCAATGTTTATTTTGTCTGTGAGAAAGATCTCACAGGTAAGAAGAAAGCAGTCGTTCAACTGCGCTTCGGACATTGAAATTAGTTTGGGCTCTGATTTAATCCCGGAATCTAAACTGTGACATTGCAAAGCGAGCGAAGAGCGCGAACAATTTTTGGGTTTAAGCCTACACAAAAAAAGAATCTGTACTTATTTATAGCTTATATAAGTCAATTGTCATAAAAATTATGTTTACTTCTTTCGTATCGTTTTATTTTAGTTAGAAACTTATTATCAAACTCCCAAAAAATATTTAGACTTTTTCCCGGCGAAATATATATTTTTTGCCCTGCCAGTCACATTTTTGCGAGTGAGGGGGGGGGGGTCGAACCACCCCTACATCCCCTGGAATCAAGCAGTGCTTGTTTTGCGAAACTTTGTCAACTTATTAACTAAACAGGAAGCAGCGAGTTTTTGTTAATGACGTATATTCCCATTCACTACCCGTCGAAACGGGTGTTCCGCAAGGATCTGTTTTAGGACCACTATTTTTCTTAATTCATGTTAATGATTTAAGTAAAGCTATTCCGAATATATCAGTTCGTCTGTTTGCCGACGATACTAGTGTCTTTTTGTATGATAAGGATTGTTATACTCTAGATCAGAAGGGAATTTATACTCTCAGCCTGCTTAAAGAATGGTTTGACTCCAACAGGCTCACCTTACATCTTTGTAAAACTAATTTCAATATTTTTTATTATATTATATTAATTGTATTTAACGGTACAACCATCTTAAAATCTTCTAGTACTAAGTATTTAGGTTTAATTATAGACGATAGACTGCCCTGGGAAACTCATATCAATGATCTTTGTAACACTTTCGTAAAATATGTTGGTATATTGTATCATAAAAGGAACTTTCTTCCGAAAAGCACCGCCTTACAGATATATTACTCGTTTATTTATTCTAAGTTAAGATGCACTATCGAGATTCACGGTACAGCCAAGCAGACTGTCTTGTCACCACTTCACATCCTTTAGAATAAGTTACTCAAAGTGCTTACATGTAAACCTTGGCGTTACTCAACTCATTTATTATTTAGTGAGAACAAGCTCCCTATGATAAAAGATATTCACTTCTATTGTATGCGTGATTTGATATACAAACACTGTAACAATATTTTTCCTGATATTATTTCTAATGCTGTATGCCCACCAAGACCTGACTGTCAACCAAGTACTCGTCTGAGCAATCTTATCACTGTTACCTATCATAAAAGTTATCATGGTAAATTCATTTTAAATAACTATTCTTATCGCATCTGGCAGTCCCTCCCCCTAGGATAAAATCTAAGATTGTATGTAACTCATTCCTTGGCAGCGTTAAAGCTGAACTTATCAGTAATTATACGTAATTTATTCCACACGTCACGTACATTTACTATTCATTAAATTTGCCCTGAATCTCCTACGTTTTTTTTTTCTTAATTCTTAGTTTTCCTCTTTCTTGCTCTCTTTTTCGTTCTTTCTTTCCCTTGCCTTCTCTTTTGTAAAATTCTTTGGGGATCAGGTTCCTCCCCTTATTGTGTTTATAGTTTTGTCCGTATTTTTCAATGGTCACTAGCTTTGCTGACAGGTTTCTGTTTTTCTAGTGTCCTTAAGGTATATGTCATTAATACTTGTTTATGTAAAATGTTTAATGTATCTCGTTCATATGAGAAATAAATTTGAATTGAATCGGACTGAATTGACATACATCACGGCCTTTTCTAAAAATAATTTGTACCTGTCTAGGATTTCATGCATCTGTTTGTGTATCTTTTTATGAAGCAAAGGTGACTCTGCTACCGCAAATTTGTTCGTAGGGTCGGTTCATGGAGAACACAACACTATTCATTTAAAGATGCTGTTGAAGAGTAAAATTACTAAAGGAATATGATTAGGGATGGTTTGGGGTATACTTTCTATTACGAAAAATGTTAATCTAAAAAGAAAAGCACATTAATGAACCTGTTAACCTCATTAGTAGTCCTTATCTCTATTCAAAATCTTTCACATCAATCGAAAACACAGTATGTAAACAGTATGTAAGCCTGTGTTGTAAGTACAAATGATCAACAAAACTGAACCCAAGTCCGCTTATTGAATCACGTAATGCATTGGGTGAAACACTTGCAATATCATTCTACTTTTGTGAAAGACATGTGTCTAGTACACAAAAGTTGTACCATGATCAACTCTAACAGGAAGCTCATTTTCTGTGTATACTTCATGTTTGATTTTGCTAGGTTTGTCTGTTTGCATTTGATTAACAAACGAAACTAAAAGTGTGTTTAAGATAAAGTTGAATGTGTCTTGTTATACACACTACGTTTCATGTTCGTTGAAAGGTATATTAAAACCTTTGAGAATTTCAAGTTGTCTTCTGGCCAAAGGTTGTGAATACAACGGCTGATAGTAGTAAAAATGAACAAACATACAATGATAACTACTTAAATACTACCGTCGTATTTATGCTTTAAAAAAAACATTTGTCTCCAAATTTCGTAATGATTAATAAGTAGGTGCAAGCTCTTTCTACCTGACGATGATGTCGGCCCGTAAGATCCCTTCAATAATTAATACCACCAAGCCGTAGGCTTTTAATAATTTGGTTGGTGCTGAATCCGTATTAATTGTGTTTTTGGAAGCGAAAGCTTCTCATAAGCATGATGTCATTACCGAGGATCAGGACAGTTTCTTTGTCCTGCAAGTACTGTATATTAGCTCTCACATGCATATAATTGTAAAGCAGTCACTAAGAAAGCGATATGGTCTTTGTATTGAAAAATAAAACTATAAAGATTTTTCAATGGCCAAAGGTCTGAATGAATTAGGCCAAGTTATGTGCCCAAATTAAGGTAACTTAGAATGTTGATCGGCAGGTGTGACTGATAAAAAGTTTAAAAGTTGCAATTACATTTTGAAAACTTACTTTATTAAATGTAGCTCTATTTTTTTCAGTGAAAGGGCGGTTTACTGATCCACAAAGTGTGGTGTAACATTAACTCTTTCTTCTTTTCATAGGACCCATAAGCTTGACATTAAACACTCGTTATTTTTCCGTAGTCCTGGTCATAGTAACCGTCTCTAAATCGTTGAGTATGTGCAGATAGATGCCCACAGACTGACAAAAGTCAGCCGTCACTGTCACACCCATCATGGGAAACGGGACACAATTATCTGCTTTGCAAGCAGTTTGTTCCTTTGTATGCATACTTCTGTAACACACCACAAAGTTCTGTGTATCAGATGTGCATACAGTGTTACTGTGGGGATGCCATGTAAGTAAGTAACTTCAAAAGTTGACAAAATGAGCACCAGACTGCATCTAAGGACACGGAATTGATCAAAAAATTCTCTAAGGGGAAGCAGACACCCCTCCCCTTATACCCCTCCCCATATTATTCCCTAAGACAACAGTTTCGGCCGAACCCCTCTAAAACGAGTTTCGATGCCTTTGCCTCAACTGGTCTGGGTTATCCTATGTACCCTGTATTAGACCTTACGCATAGGACGTCAGGATGCAAAAGTGTGTTCATTAGTGTAGGGAGCATAGCATTGCGACTTAAGCTAACACTAATGCAGGTAGCTGATTTGTGTAACGGTCGGACACTCGCGTGAATTTACAACATGTGCATGTAAAGTCTACGTCAAGCGTTCTGTGTGCTACATTGGTTATCCTCTGAAATGAGATCGCGTAACGTTGTTGCATAAGGTATACAATCGACAAGAGAAGGGCATCCAGCGTATCTTTGGCAGGATCACAAGCGAGTAACTCAACGAAACTCAGTATTCTTATAAAAAATGATCCCAGTGAATCTTTAACAGCTGTAAGAAAAATTTTCAAAGTAAACAACTCGTTGAATAATTGTTTAAGTGATAAATTTTGTCAGGGCCGTAGCGAGCGGGGGGTGGGGTGTCACACCCCCTCCTCCAGATTTGGTCGCCGTCGGCAAATTTTCGGTCTGAGAGGGAAGGAAAAGAGGAGAGGAGGAGAGGAAAAGGAAAGAAGGAAAAGGAAAGGAGAAGGAAGGGAGTTAAAAGAAAGATGGAGATTAGAAAGAAAAAAAAAAGAGAAAAAAATAAAAAAGAGAAAGAGAGAACGGGAACGCGCAGGCAGTCTGATATCGGCTACTTCGATTTCGGCTCTTCATATAATTGGCCCACTCAAGTTACAGGCCCGTCGGCATATTCATCATGCATGTGACGGCCGTATCAACGGCCGTCGCCGTAATTGGGAGAGTGGCAGTCTGTCGGCAACTCGGGGAAAGAAAGGGAATTGAAGGCTACCGTATAGGCGCGCTTTTTCGGGTCATATGAGCAGTGTTTTAGCCAACCCTCTTCGTGCGATAACGTCGCATTAACGGCGACAAATGTTGCACAAAAAATCTGACATTGCAAATTCTACGCGGGAGTAAATTTTGACAGAATCAGCTTCCCCAGAATAATTTTGCCAGTTCTTTGCTGCCAGCATATCATATTTATCTGCTTTAATTGCCATAGGACTTCCTAAGTCACAATCCCTTATTTTAACCTCCGAGCCCCACTACCCTACTTTCATCTCGAAGTTCAGAAAGTAGACTGATTCCGTAAATAGCGTCCGCGGCGCAATATTTTAATGTGGTAAAATGTTTGTCATCAAGATATTTTGGTTCCTCATTAGGGCAGAAATACACTCAAATATTGCACCATTTCTAGGTACCTTTCAATTTTCAAAATTTTTTCCAAAGGGAAGGGGGAACCCCCTCTCTATAGACCCAATACCCAGGCAACAGTTCAGTAACTGCCGCATTGAGAAAACGTCCTGACTAGAACACTGCATATGGCATTCTTCAGTTACTTAGATAAGGTTTTACGGCTCAGTTTGTAACCAATTGGTTTAAGTCGGGCCGGTCAGGGCCATTTTTTCCAGTTGTGGCTCACTGGCTTGTTTTCCCTACTCCATTGCTTATGCTGAGCACCAAGCACAATGACAATCTTCAAAACACACTTTATGGACATTATACTTCACTTTCATCATCACCATGTGATCAACAGCACCCAATTGCTACGGAGAGGTATAGCCCGTTTTCTAAACCCTAACCTTGACTTTAAACACATTTTGCAAATTCTTGAGGATCAGGTTTACCCACAAACATCATGGGAAATAATAATGCGTGTCGCGCGTGTCTTCCTTTCACTGCAAACTCAGGCGATCAACTTTTGAACACCAAACTGTAACCGATATAGAACGCATCAGTGGCGTACGCAGGGGGTATTGAGCCATCACCACCCTCCCCCCCCCCCCCCCCCCCCCCCCCCCTCCCCTCCCCTCCCCTCCCCCTCACAGCCTAAGCACCACAAGGGCCTGTTTGGTGCCCCTTGGCATGCCTACTGTGGGGAACCAATGGTGGAGCTCCGCTTATATAGTTAACAAGGCGACTTCCCATGAAATGGTCAAGCTCCCACGGCACCCCTACTAAAATTATCCTGGCTATGACACTCCTCGGCTCCAGGCATAGTCCACATTTGTCGGACTATTTTTGTCTCATAAAGCGTTTCTACTCCAAATTTGGCAAAATAACGTACTCGGCTTGGCCTTGTCCGTTATTTTACCAGATTTGTAGTCTCGACGGTTTATCAACCAATTATGGTCCGCGATTTATTCCTCAAATGAATATTAGCCTAGACTTCAAGTGTAAGATGTAGACCCCGAACATATTGGGATCAATGTTAGCCTTTATTTATCTCTAAATATGATGCAGTCTTCTGTACCTTGACAGGGAAGTGCTATTACCAGGTGCTTTTGTTTGAATTGAATTTATTCATAGTTTACGGGTTCTAAATCTCAGGGGGTAACTGCTCTGAATCTCCCTCCCGAAGGCTACGGCCCTTTGAATTATAATGACCTAAGTACGAGGATCGTGCATCGTGCATGCGGTTAGAGATATCATGTGGCCAGTGGGCGACTCGTCTATAGTTTCCTTCCACAGTGTGATAAGCACAGAACAACATTTTGTGAAATGCAACGCAGTAGTTTCTTACTACAATTTATCCTGGTTGTCTTCTCACAAGCAAAAATTCAGAAGATGACACGAAAATTTCCCACAATAATGATTTTCTAACTTCAAAATATTAAAAAAGAAAGTCCCAAATGTTAAACAATTACGACACTGTTGGAAACACTGATTCCCCGCAACAGTCCTTAGGCTGGGGGTTGGGGGTTCTCCGCATGCCTTAGAGGTCCCCTAAGTTTCTCTTCATATTATTGAAGTACACCGTGTGGCACAGCGAAAAAAAATTGGATAGACTTTTAGTAGCCCCACAATAGCCGAGAAAATGACGTCATAAGCCACGCCCATTGACGCTTTATTGGAACCAAATTTAGGGGTTGGGCAAACATAAATCTCTGTATCTTGGAGGTGTAAGTCATAGAACAACAAAATACCACTTAATACGTTTGTTTTCAAGTGCTCTATTCATTCAAACAATCATTTTGCAAATTAGTATGTTGATGAGGTCACCAAAGGTCAAAAGGTCACGAAAATCGGGTTCACGTGAAAATTTGACCGATGCTCCGAAACAACCTGCCAAATCATAGATTCATTTCATTTTGCTATTTGTGGTGCAAGGAAACGTTAGAAAAGATTCTACAGATTGTTTTGATTTGCAAAAAGTATTTTTCTGGACATAATTTGCAGGATCCAGGTCAACCAAGATGGAGGAAATAGCAAAATATGTCCAGAAAAATACTTTTCAAATATTTATTACAGAATATGGACAGACTTTAGATTTAAATGTGTTGAAAATATTTTTTAAGGATTATTTTTCTTATTATTATGCTATATTGTATTTATACCAATCGGCGGCTAATTGTTCAATTGATATTATGATATGTTGTTAGGCATAAAATGGCCCGAAATGCAAATCAAAACAATCTGTAGCATCTTTTCTAACATTTCCATGCATAACAAATAGCAAAATGAATGAATCTACACAAAAATGGTATGTGTGGTTCGATTTAGGAATAATAAGTTGTACCCGTTACGGAGTTAATTTGAGCAGTAAAGCAGAGCAATTCTTACTAGCGAAGTTATAGCTTCGTTTTTACCAAAGAGACCCCAGTCAAAAATGTTAATTTCAACCAACGATGGCGCCATCAAAAAGTTGAGGGTTCACAGGTGAGTGCCGCTATCCTCCTTCATCAATACCTTTAGAAGTTTTCTGAAACAATTTAAAAGTAACTTCTTAGACAAAGAGTAAAAGTTCCATCAGTTGTTTACTCCCATATTTTAAAGGTTTTTTTTTTCGAAATCTCCCCAAGTCTATCCTGGAGTTACCACCACAATTGAAGCTACGAGGGTTCACAGAAATCGCAAATACTGCAAGTCACTACAATTAACATAGTTTGATTAGCCATAAATATATTCCTCATTATGTTTATAACCCTAAAACATTCACGTGTCCTTACAAAATCCACGGAAGAACCACCGTACCAGTCCCGTAAACAAGCAGCTTTGGTTCAGTACCTGAGCAAAAGCAAAAGAAGGACAACGAAATGATCGGGTTTCCATAGCAACGAGGGCACAGTGTATCCCTTTTGTTCACTCATGATGTCGTTAATCCATGCCTGAAGAACATTTTCTATTTGTCAAAAATATCCGTTGAACACTTTTCTACTCAACACTTCCGCGGTTAAAAAAGCCAACATAAATTGACTTCTTCTAAGCAGTGCTAATGTTTTATTCATACCGTTAGACTCCTCTATTATTCAGGAGGGAAATAAGTAGTTTCATAAAGCATAAACACTCAGGAACCCTTTTGTTTCACATAAAATGATTATTAATTTTGTAAGATAATTTATTTCTTGCAAATTAAAATTGTAACATTTGCATATTTGTTTAAAATTTGAATGCGTTCTTAAAGGCTTAATTTAAGGCTTTCCAATAGCAAAAAACGGTCTTCCCTTGAGTCCTTCAGCTTCTACATTGCCGTCAAGAGGGGTAAACCTGTATTTTGCAAGCTTTTGAGGGTTTTCCTCTGTTTTCTTTATATTGTTGTTAAAAATAGTTTGCAGCGAATTTTGCTACCTACAAAGGGCACAGTTTACATACAGGATAGATTTTAACTAAATTCATACGAAAGGTGGACAGTACAAGGTCCCACGTTAAATGTGAGTGGGGTTCTCGCATATGCTCAATTGATACGACTGTTCAATATGACTGGCCTAACGTCCAGCACTGACTACAACACTTGGTAGAAGAAAATTGTGTCGGCACAAATGTTTACTACTCAAGGCAGAACAAAATTCGCTCTTTCTTCAAAAGGATATTGCAACCTATTGACTAAGTGGACAATGATGTTGAAAGGGAGATTGATGTACACAAACATTATCGTCTTTTTCAAACACAGGTGATTATTGAATTTAAC
Source organism: Holothuria glaberrima (assembly GCA_009936505.3). Lineage (NCBI taxonomy): Eukaryota > Metazoa > Echinodermata > Holothuroidea > Aspidochirotida > Holothuriidae > Holothuria > Holothuria glaberrima. The sequence goes on along the minus strand of WURT03649587.1, from coordinate 4,480 downwards.
TATGGTGGACTGTTAAATTCTTGCCCGCACTTTATTTCGTTCAAGGACAGTTTTGCCTTGACGGAATTGTTCAATCGTTAGAAATGGCTTAGACATTGACTTGTATTACCTATTTGTGCCTTCCTTTAAGCCAGGTACAATACAGATAAAGTATTTAGAAATTTAATGTAAATTACCCGTTCGGAACAGTGTTGTACTACAAAAAATAGTTTATATTCCTCCAAGAACTATTTTAAAAGTTTCGTGGAACAGGCGCATTTGGGGTGGAACTTAAATTATATAATTCCATGACAAAGGAAGATCAGTTTTATATTCGCTGATAGGAACAGGTTTAGGATTATAATTTCTTGCGAAGCGGTAATGGTGGTGACAATATGGACAAAATAACGCTGGGTATACGGATTTGTTTCCCCATAAAACTCACTTGGAATTAAGTACCACGGATGCAAAGTGCACTACATCGATCCTCATGGTGATGGATATTTTTTGTATTTTGTATTTTTGTATTTATTCTAGTATAAATAATGAAATATTTGTAAAAAGGAATAATAATATAAGGTAACAAATGCAAAAAAACTTAGTTCACATCAAAACCTTAAAAATCTAAAAACTACAACAGATCATCTTAAATTTTCGATTGAATAAAAAGAATTGCTCCGTAGACAAAGGAATTCTTAAATAAAGTTGTTCTGTACTTAGGTAAAATGGATGGATTTCTTAGGTTTTTCTTTGATTGCACATTAAGGTTTTGGAGATACTTATGCAACGGGTAATTCTGATCATCATTAATTTTTGTGGCCCTTCTTATAAACTCATCTTTGGCAGAGTCATTCACAGTAAGTTTCAAATAATTGAAATCAAGGTGAAGAATTTTGGCAGAATACTTTAAAAGTGTTATAATTCTGTCCTTGTCTGTTTGTAAAATAAATGATACCATACTGGCACTGTATAAATTAGATGTGGGAGTATGTCAGATTTAAAAAAAAAAACACTTTCATTGGCCTTCTTATTAAAGAAAGGCACACTATATGCTAATCCAGACACAATATAATAAACTTTGCTTAAAACACTTGAAAATGATCAGAAAAAGTCAGTCGCTAATCAATACATACCCCTAAATATTTGGTTTTACAAGTACGTTCCACATCTGATCCCCCTTTTTTCATACATTGTGATTTACACGAGAGTATACCTTCATGTTTGATATTCTTTTTAGTAAAACAAATTTCCTTTGATTTCTTATGATTAAGTATTAAATTCTTTCTATTGCATGTTGAAACAATATTGTCTATAGTCTGTTGATAATTTAGTTGATCACCGGTCACAGTACTTTTTGAAATGTTGCACGACAATGCGGTGTCATCAGCATATTTTATAATTGATGCAAATTTATTAGACTTTATCTCATTTGCATAAATAGTAAAAAGTATACCAGATAAAGAACCTCCCTGTGGCACACCAACCTTAATCTCTGAAGCTTCGGAAAATCCTTTATTAAATTTAATTTGCCTTGTCCATCCCTGTAAAAATTGTTCTAACCAGTGAAGAAGCCATGGTTCATCAATGAATGTTGGTAGATCTGTCTGCAATTGATTTGGTAATTCTGTGTTGAAGGAACTAGAGAAGTCAAGGAATAGCACTTTTGATATATCTATTTCCCTATTATTCAGATTTGAAACAATATTGTGAACCAGTACAACAATGCCATCAATGCAGGATACTCCTTTCCTATAAGCAAATTGCATTTTGTCCCCAGCTTTTTCTACATAATCCATTAATTTAAGGAGCATACTTTTTTGCCAACTAGTGAAGGCAACACTAGCAAGATCAACTGGCCTAAAATCCTTTACACATAAAGGGATCTTTACTTTAGGAACAGGTGATGCAAGAGGTTCTCCCATAAGCATACTTTCTTGAAAAATGTACGTATATACGGGTGCCCAAATCAGTGTGAAAAAAATTTAAAAAAACACCAGGGTTATCAGTCTGAACCACACGCAACACCATATTTAACTTTTTGAAGTTGTTTACTTACTTCGTTAAAATCTTGTAAGGGAAAATGAAAGGAAATGAAGAAATGGAAATATCATAATCATTAGTGAACTGTTAAATCGTCCAAAACAATCAATCAAATCACTTCCAAACTTTGAGTCTATTAACATTTTGCAATCATCCTTTGGCCCTCTTATAGCTTTTATTACAGCCCAGAAGTCACCAGAATTTTGCTTTAATCCACCAAAAACTTCACTTCGTATGTCATGGACATACTTGTTTATTGTTCTTTGAATTTGGTTTCGCAGATAATTATTTCCTTCTTCAATTGCTTTCTGTTTTTCCTTTTCAAGCTGCTTAATTTTACCATTAGCAGGCACTCTCTTCATCATGTCTTTAGGGTTTTCACGTTTCTTTGGTATGCATACATCTCTTACAAATCAAATGCAGCTCAAAATTGTTTCAGTAAAATCACTTAAAGTATCACAATTTTTCCTGAAAACATCCCAGTCAGTAGTTTTAAGCATATCTTGCATGTTTTGAATGTTCTTTCTTGATAGATTCCAGTTCACTCTAGGTTTTAGTTTTACAGATCCAAGATGAATTTCAGTATACTTTGGGGTTATTACGATACTTTGGGGATAAACGACTAAACACAAGTGAATCTGTCACTGGCCCCAAACTAAATTTTAGTGTCTTTTTCAGAAATAATTTCAATGTATTTCAGATGATTATTCAACAATTAAACCCTTCTTCGAATCACTGCCATGGCTCTATTTAAAAATCACATCTGGATGACGGGGGACATGTTCCCTCAATTTTTAAAAAGGAGGAGAAAGTTTATCCCACCTATATCCAGAACATAAATAAATATGTGACTTACTGTTTGATTCAACAGCTTATTTTAAATAAAACTCGAAAATTGTAGAAGAAACCGTAAGCATGTCTCGTGATTCAGCATTTGACAAGTGCTTTGTCAGAACCAAAATAATACTAAATGACATCAATTGTTTACAGCCTTGCCAAAGGTAGTATCGTTTTGTATTAAAGCCAACTGACAATAGTAAGAATATCAAGGGGAGGAATTTTATCACGTACTCCGTTTAGACACCACACCCTTATATTACGACCCCCAAGATCAGTCGAATCTGCGCTGGATACCACAAGTTTGCATTGCAGTCACCTCTTACAAACAAAAGGGGAGGGAACACTCCCTCCTGTTACGCCTCTCCCTCAGGACATCGCCTCTTTGCTGTTTTACAAAGGGAGGATCCACCTAAATGAAAATGACCAAAAGTAGCCAGTAACAAACTTCACACGCCCTTTACGTGTTTATTTAGGTTTCGAATACGACATTATCTTCTAAACCCGCCATATCCTCACATCCTGGCAGCGAAACTGATCTTGGATGGTTATGACAAAAACTTGCAGGCAACCTTCTAACAAGCCATGGTTGTCACAGCAGATAATTCGGAAGTATAGTTGTTACGGTTACGCCAGGACCGATGGAAAAGGTTCTCGTACGGATCTTGAACAGCCTACCTATCGAAGAAGACTGTTATTTGTAATGTAAATACCCTACGTTCAGAGATGCCAACTCTCCCGGATCCTGCGGGAGACTCCCGGATTTTGCATTCATCTCCCGACCTCCCGTTTAAGCTCAAGAAACTCCCGGGTTGGTTACAAACATAAAAAATATTCGAAATATGCTTCTGTGTTAATAAAATAAAAGCATATCTTGTGTCGTCTCCACTTTATTTCGTACATTAAATAAAACAAAAGTTGCGTGCATATCTGCTCATCATAATGTTATAATTATTGTAATAATTTGCCGATTTCTATTTGTGAGCCTGCGGCCGCAGTAACCGGCAATTGCGAGCAGTTGATAGGTCGATCACACATGGACATTGTCTCATACATAATACCATACACTGTGTATACTATATTTATTGTAACAAACAGTAGAAATGGCCAACAAGTACTCTAACACACAAATTTATAATCTGAACTAGCTGAGCGTGATCGAAAAGTTTCATTCCTGTACACAGGAATTCAAAGGGTGTCCCAACCTCAACAACAGGGCTGTGTGAATGAATGTACGTAGTAGGCTCCAGACCCCTATTTTCGTTCAGTTCGGCTAGCCTCAAATAGGTGTAGGCCTTATGATATAGGTATGTAATGCACAATACTATGGAACGCACGAAAATAGGGGAACGAAATATACAGTGGACGTCGTACATACGTTCGCCACTGCGACTTCCTAGTCGCGAACGTACGTACGTACGATGACTACTGTATAAATTAGAGAGATACACAGCATGCTCACTGCATGTACGTACGTACTAAGTAGTACTGCACTATGACACAGAACATAGGATAACATTATATACGACCGCATATCCGATATTGATGCCGCCAAGACAAGTGAAATACGGCAAATTCAGTAGGTACGCCTTTTGTTTCTGTTTGATTGGGAACGTGAAACCCA